>JAANSO010002150.1:0-14297 GCA_036507315.1 Lepidocyrtus fimetarius
ATTATTCATCCTTCCCTCTTCACTGTTTAGAAATCCTCAAAAGATCTAAACAAAGCCATGCGTTCCGCAAGAGCTCCTTTTACTGGTTCACATGGCCTGCAAAAAAGTTAATTAATAGGATTATAACATTATAAGTTTATTTTCACGTGCATCAAGTGAAACCCACGAATAACTGGATTCTTTTTCATTTGATTAATTCTTTAAAAAAATATTTTACCCGCTTGGGTTTCGGATAGTTTCAATGTCACAAATGCACTTTGGTTTGTGGTTTTCATCTGCACTGCATCCCGCATGTGGTCCGCATGAAAGTTTTTCTCCCCTGGAGGTAGACAATTTTAATTTTAAAACAATGTACGCTTTAAAACCCCTTGATTTTAATTATTAGTCGATTGATTTAAACAATTGAGCAATTAACTTTTTGCCCAAGAATCTAGTAATATAATTTATAATTAAATTTCTCAAAATATTACCGGCATGGATCTAGACATCGGCCGTTGACGCATTCTTTGGAAGGTGGGCATTGAGAAGACTCCCTGCATTGCAATCCTTGCTCACAACCTTTGGCATCGTATGGGTCGCCGTAGTACCCTTAAATGTTTTTTGTTTATATAGAACTTTCAACATCTAACAGATTAACGATTGAACTTTGTGCCAAGTTGCTAAATACCTGGTATGCAAACGCCATATGTTTTGGAGTCGTGAAATTGTCGGCATTCAGCGTTCTTACCTAAATATTTATAAAATTCTCACATTCTTTCATTGAATAAAATTAACACAAATTCTTACCGCATTGCTGAAGCGTAGAATTACAAACAGGGATTGGAGTAGGCGGAAGGTGATTCGGCATCCAAGATTTCTGCAAAAAATTAATTTTAATCAACAGAGTTAATAAATAAGGGAGGTAAATAATTTTTACCTCTTTGCAATGGACGTTCGGATCTCCATGAGGCAAATCCTGCTGACAAAAGCAAACAGGCTTGTGATCCTCTGCTTTGCGATACGCGTCTCGGCCACACCGTTTGAAAAATATTTGCATGGAAGGCTCACAAGGATCGATGCACCTTCCTGTGGAATTATTCGCAGAATAGCAGCTGTACTAGCTGGGTCAATCTGAATCACTTGCGCATTCCAACTCACACCCGATTTCAGGAGCCCCTTTGAATGGTCTCATGCACTGGCATTTTTGAGTTCCGTTTTGCACAACGCAGAATGCGTTACTTCCGCAAGATAAAGCCGAGTCAGGGGGACAGTATTCAGGTTCTACGAGGTCGTTTCCAACGTCGTCTCTCTCAAGCTCCGTGCTCAATGGAGCCTGTAAAGATCCTGTAGAGAAGAAGACTACAAACAGGGACGGGTGCAGGGGAAGGTGATTCGGCATCCAAGCTTTCTACAAAAATTTGAACAACAGTTTTTATAACTGTAAAAGTTATAGATAATAATTTAATAATTTTAAGCATTTTTATTAAATTTGCAAAGTTTTTTAAAACTTATTTTACTAACCTTGTGGCTGTTGAATATTTTGCGGCGGGGTAGGTGAGTGGGCCAGGACGGCGAACAAGCAACGTAGAGATCCCCTTAATAGCCATTTAAGCACTGACAATGAGCCGTGTGAGTAACAACCCTGCATGAACTGGAGCAAGGCGAGACACAGTACCCTGCAGTTTTCTGTGTTTGGACAGTGCGTGTCGTAACTATCTTTTGGGAACAAATTAATTTTTTAAAAAAAGTTATTTTTTGCAAAGAATTTAATATTCAAGGTGGACGAAGAGGGAAAAGGTAAAGATTACGCGGTTAGTCAAGGCTTTATTTTGATAGGGTTGCGTGCGGAGAAATTTTTACAAGAATAAATGAAAAAAATAAAAAGCGATTGACTTTTTTTGGCAATAAATATATTTTTCATATTGTAATTGCTCCTTTAAATAGGTATATTGCAGGGAAAATTGTTTTAGAAGGCATAACTTAAATATTGGAAACATCAGACAAATTTAAAAGAACAACTAATTTTGTGGAGAACATGATTGTTATATGACAGCAGGTTTTTCTGAAGAAATCTTGGTATCTAGGAATGTTTTATAACTAATCATTAAAAAATCTGATGTAGGCATATTTATTACCAAAACTTTTTATTAAGGACCAACTGCTACGCGTATTTTTTTATGTAATATTTCAATTTCTAATGAATTGTATGCATTAAAATGAAAATTAGGATTTATATACTTCTTTTAAATTAAATTCAGCGAATGCGTAACCATTTCCCTTTCATTGCTTTAATTTTTGTGGTTTTAAAGAATGATACGTTTTTGCTTGCACGCATCATAATCGTTACAAACATAAGTGAGCAAGCAACGAGTTGATCGTTATTAAAGCTAAAACAATGCAGGTTTTGAATGTAATTTACTGTTTCATACAGTCAATAAAAACGGAGTTGAATTGGTGTTTTAAATGAAGGCGAAAGCATGCGGTGTAAAAATTACCAAATAAAGAGGTTGTTACGTAACTAACTCCGAGTTTTAGAAGAAATTTTGGGAGATTCCATAAATCTGAGAAGAAATTCGACCGAATATTTGCAATTTTTCAGAACTATTGAAAATTATCTTGTGAAGCAATCTATTTATAAACTTGTCCGAGTAAATTACTTTCTTAATTTAGAGTCGTTAAGGTTTTTATTTACAATAAATGTTGATCCAATGCTTGTAAATCCTTTTAAACAAGTGGCTAATTGACATTAGAAGCGCGTGTGTTTTTGGCATGCATTCTTTTCCGTTGAGAAATTTTCTCTTTTCTCATCATCCTTTCAATTTTCAATGTTTTAATTACGAGGTTGCACTCTAATTAGTAAGTTAGTTAGTTAGTTAGTAAGTCGTGCGCAAGAAAGCATTTTACCAATGGACGTATAAGGTAAATGGACACTGCAAGATCCGTTTTTAATGTTGAGCAAATGAAGCCATCCAAAATTAATTTCACAGGGTAAATTATATCCTTGACAATATTTCAACAAAAGCTACATGTAAAATGCATACTTTGGATGCATTTTCTATGGTTGGATACATGCTAATTGCTACATTTTAGAATTTATTTTGCACAGAAATGGATGCAAAAAGTGATTGTTTTGGATACAATCTACCCTGAGAAATTATTTTGGCTGGCTCCACTTGAATATTTTTTAACATTGAAATTTTTCATCTTGCGGGGTCAATTTATCTTATATATCCATTATTTTACTTTCACGGCACTAATTTTATCAAGTTTAATTTGATTTTAGTTTAATTAATCTTAAGATTTACAAATTCCATCTGTCAAAAATTACCAAAATCGGCGTAGATGTGTTCATTTTTTCTCATTTAAAAAAATATACGAAATTTTTGCACAATTATTGTCCAGCTAATATGGGAATGTTGCAATTGCTTTTTAAAATCTTGCAAGCAAGAACGTTTGTCTGATTTCAGATTTGACTATAACAGGGAATTATTAATGGAGATTAGGCAGGCACCTGACACAAAATAAATTTGAATTAAATAATTTATTCGCTTATTGACAATCTCGTTTTCAAAAAGAATGGATGTTGAAATAAACCCTTTGCAGCAAAAAGTGTTTACTGTTCAATTGTTAAATTTTCTGAACATCCACTTTACATTTAGCTCATTTTAAGTATTTTTGTTTAAAAAGCCCGAACCAGTTTTAAGAGACAGAAAATGCGTAAGTTTATTTTAGTATTTGTAGAGAATGACTTCTGACTCTTTTTACAAGCAAAGGCTTTACGGTGTGAGGTGACGTTTTTAGTTATCGCAGAAACGGTCGGACAGACGGATTGTGTAGATGAGCGGAAAGTTCTAGTGGTTTTACGTAAGAAAACGTATTTAAAAAGAAAGAGCTCGAGTCAGTGAACATATAATAAGAAGGATAGCCAGAGAAACTTCATAGAAAACGTAGCCCTTCAAAAATTGAGTTTAAGTATAGACAAGATAGGGAAAAAGGGAAGCCAGAGTTTTTTAGTCCAAGTGAAGCCAGCAAGAAAGCCAAGCCAGAGTAGAGAGAAGATGGAGGAGAACCAGAGTTAATTATTTTTAATTTTAATTGATTAACCGAATTTAATTGTTTTGTGATCGTTGATAACCTGAAACTTTAATAAAATAACGGTGGGCAATAGAGTGACCGTTATAGCTAACCAGAATAAACTTTTTGTTGTGATTTGTTTATTTTAATAGTAATTTAATGACCGTTTTATTTGCGCATCGAATCTCCATTGTCATCAGTCAATGTGATTATTTTGTAACGAACTCATGGAAACTTTCAGACGGTTAGACTGAAATGTTTTCCAACACTTATATAATCCTTGAAATAATTAAGAAGGCTTTAGAGAAGCACACAGTGAAGATGATGCGGTCATTCAACGTTTTGTTCGGGTGGAGTTTTTAAAGCGCGTTTTTTTATAAACGGTTTAAACGAATGGAATAAAATTAAACCTGTAGACTTGAGGACCATAAAATATATTTATTACTTTGTATCAACTTGATTTCGTAGATTTAACTGATGAAGGAAATACAAGTGCAGTTTTGATTGCTAAGAAAAAAATTGCCCGGGTGAAATGCTTTAGCATCTTTGCATTTCCTTTATTGAATCACCACAAACATTTAATTTAAGCACCTTAATTTAGCTTCAATTTTAAAATTAGCAAAAAATGTTCAAATTATTAGCTCATCTTCTTTCATTCATTAAAAATTGTATTTTTAATCCTTTTTTAATGAATGCGCAATTCTCTCTCCTGATAAAGCTATAAAAATAATATCATTATTCATATTTAAAACAAAGAAAACGAAGGATCGTCCCAGCGCCCACTCGTTTTTATCAAAAAGCTTCTTGTCATTGAAGATACATTCATAACAATGTTTTCATTTGATTATCATTCGGATAGCTTGAAGAAGAACGGTGAAATAAGAAAAGGAAGATTTTTATCTTCTCACATGTAAATGCAATGAGCAAACAACGACTGGATTGTGAATGCATTAGCGCCAAAGACATTGTTAATTTGGTGCAGTTTTTGGTATTAAAAACTGGATAGAATTGAAATAGCGTTTTTCAAATGGCATCCAACACAAATAATTATGTTTTTAGATAGCTAATTTTAAAGTTTTGTGGAAGTTAAAAATTCTCTGTAAGTTCAATTGTTGAATTTGCTTTTATATTTTACATAAACACATTGACAACTCAACCTATTTAAATGGCTTGTTATTTAATAATAAAAATTGATCATTGGCGACTTAAGTTACCCTTGATTAAAACATTCAATTCCTTTAAATGCGTCCACTCTCCTTTAGGAACAAGTCATTTTTTAAAACCCAAGTTAATTTTTGCGAAGACGCGGTCATTCAAAGCTTTGTTTAGATGGAGTTTGTAAAGCTGTGGATAATTCTTAACATTTGAATAAGTGACGTGGGAAAGGCTTTTTATTAGAATTAATGAAAGAGAATAAAAGCGATTGATTTGTTGACAATAAAAAATATTTTTCAGATTGTAATTGCTCGATTTGATAGATTTAGAAGAAAAAGCATAAGCATAACAAGCATAATAATTATGAACACGTATTTGACAAATTTAACAAAGATGAAATAAATTTTCTGTGAGAAAAGTATTAAATATTGAAAAGTAACTAAACTAGGAGAAGTCCTGTCGTACCTTTCCTTGTTATGTATTTAATGACAAAAAAGTAAAAATTGAAAAAGGCATGTTTAAATTTAAGAACATATTGCTTATTAGGACTAACTGCTATTTAAAAATATCTAATACTATTTCAATTTATAACCCATTTTTTCATGCTTAAAATGAAAATCAGTATTTTATGTACTTCTAAAACAAATTCAGCGAATGAAAAACCATTCGCTTTGCTTTTGTTCTGTGCTTTTGAAGAATGAGTTAGATCATTCAAACCGTGCAAATTCACTCATGTCATTCAATCTCCATACAAAATTACCCCAAAATCTGTCTTAATTACGTACACCAGCAGAAGCAATGAAAATATGAAAACGGGGTAATTGAGATCATCGCCAAATTTTTATTTGTGGACGGATTTGGATGAAAATTTGGTCAGGCCTTCCTAAATGATTTTCGTGAAGTTTTTTCACGGTTTTTGAATGTCCTTGAATTTGTTTAAGAAATTAGGGTTTTAAATTTGGTCAATTTTTGGTGAATTTTTTGTCTATTTTAAATGAACATAAAAGCTAAAATCTTAAGCTCTTTGACAAATTCAAAGATATTCAAAACCCTTGAGAAACGCTTAAAGAGAATCATTTTAGAAAGGTCTGGCCAAATTTTCAGCGAAATACGTCCTCAAATAAAAATTTGGCTCAATTACTTTTATTTTCATATTTTCATTACTCCCTAAGATTCTCTTACAGAAGCTGGTGTACCTAACTAAGACAGATTTTGGGGTAATTTTGTACGGAGATTCAGAAAATACGACTGACTTTTAATGACCTGAGTGAATTTGCAGGGTTCTGATCTTACTCCAATGATAGTTACTACTCATCTTTGCATTTATTTTTAAAACAAAATTAAAATAAAAAATAAGATCATTAATCATATTCAATGAAAACGAAGAATTATTTTGCCTGGTACCATCTATAACAATATCAGATCAGATTCCATCCTTTAAAATAAATTCAGACAGATTTGTAGCGCTTCTTTCTCTAACAAAAATTTCGTTATGAAGAATGCATTGTAAGAATATCTCCAAATATTCATCTGTTGATAGGTTGAAAAGGAACGGTGACGTAAGAACGGCAAAATTTAAAGTTTCATCATCCTTACAAGACAACGAGCGGATTGTTGTTGAATCTAAAGCAATGCTGGTTTTGAATGTAATTTACTGCTTCATACATTCAATAAAAATTAAACAGAGTTGAAATATAAAATTTTGTTGGTAAAGTACTGAAATTTAGAACGTGACTTTGGGCACTGCGGAGGAATCTTCCTTTGTTTTGTAAATAATCACTAAAAAATCAGATTAAGGCATATTTATTATCATGAACCTTTTACTCAGAATTAACTGCTAAAATTTATTTTCTAGATCAATCAGTGTTTGCAACCTTTTTCAAAAATAAATTCAGCGAATGCGTAACTCTCCATCCTGCTTAGTGAGCTTATCCAATGTGCCCTTTTATATTTTACAAGGATTTTTCTGTTACGAAGCAACACTTTAAAATATACAAAAAAGCACTGCAGGAATGTAACTAATCGACTTCGTGTTTAATTGCTTCATTTATGATGTAAATTCATCTCAATATTTAGACATTTCAAAATCAAAGCAAAAATGTTAATTACAGATAATCAATTTTATTTTTCCGATCACTGACCTAATCTCACCTGTGTTACATTAAATGTTAATAAATAAATGTAAAAAATAAGATCATCGATCATATCCAATTCAAAGAACAAAATAAAGAGTTGATTTTCCCTGTTTCCATCTGATTTTTATTAATTTTTAAATTCCCGTTGCCGCTTTCTTGAACAAAAAACTTCGTTATGAAAGACTTATAATCTTTTCATTTGCTCTTTTGAATGGGTTGAAGTATAACGGTGAAGGACAAGCAAGATCTACAGCTTTAGCATCATGCCTAACGTAAGTGAGCAGGATCGGATTGTTATTGAGGCATAAATGCTTGGCTTTCTGCTTTGCAGTTCGCTATATTGAAAAAATGAACAGAGTTGAAATAGAAAGTGTTTTTAAATGACAACTAAATCACGCGATGTAAATATTTCCAGACGTTGTTACATAGTAAACTCCTAGTTTTCTTGGGGGTTCCATAAAGGGAAGAAATTCATTGACAACACATTGAGTACCACAAAACCCTGACTGAAAAGATTTTAAAGATAAAATTGATTAATTGAATCATTCTGCAGTATCATTTGTAAACTACCCCTCAATTTCCTTTTGACGAATTTAATTCAGTTAAAGTTTAGACTTCTAAGGACATGATAACCAAAACTTTTCTAAAAAAGGCCAGAAAGATTGTGATCTACTTTCTAAAATTAATTATTTATGCTATTAATTAATTACGAGCGTATAAAACCCATCTGCTCAATTTCACTATTTTTCACCAGTTGGTTACAAACTAATGTTGAAAGTCATACAAAAAATCTTTTCAAAGCAACTGAAGTTTATTATCTATGACTAATTAAAGTGGTAAAAAGTGAATTCGAATAGCAAAAATACTTTGATGCGGGTCAGTGACAACAATAAAACTGCAAATCTAAGACCGAAGCAAAAACGGTCAAAATTAAGTAAACAAGCATGTTTCATTTTGCTTTTTACACCTCAACCAAACCATTTTGCCATAAATTATGTACAAATTACGGAAATGTTGACGATTTTTTTTCTTCTCGCGTAGTAGAATTGTTTATTGAAAGTGCAAATACGTTTTCTGGTGGAATAATCTAAAGGCTGAACAATCTTTGCTTGAAACGATTAAAAAGCTGTGGATCCAAGTGGCTGCTGGTCAAAGTTCAAGATGGAAGAAGGAGGGAGCAGAAGGTGAAGATCATGAGGGCATTCAACGTGCTGTTTGGATGGATTTTGTTAGCGTTACGGACAAGTTTCGGACTTTGAAGAAAATATTGTGTAAAGGAGTTTTTACAACTGTCTAAAATAGTGAAAAAAATAAGAAAACAATTGGTCGGGTTGAAGAAGGACAATAAAATGTTATTGCTCGTAAAATTAGTAATATTATCTTTTATAGGTTTTAAACATGCCTCTGTCGGCAAAAATAATTAATTTAAAAGCTTAAACGTACAAAAATAATTTTCTATGTAAGTGTAGCATTGACAATTAAAGATTGTCTTGAGTTATAATCTGATTGCTAACGATAAGCTATTTTCATCGCTTTCTACAGTACTAATTTAGCATTAAAATAATAATTAACATTAACATAATAACATTAATTAAAATAGTTAATAAAACAATTATAATTTGCTGCAGTTACATATTTTAAAAACTAAAGAATTTGAAAAACCGTTTTTTAACTGAGTCTGAAAACCCGATGTTTAATTATTCACAAATAACTCCTTTTTTAACGTTGTCAACTACAAAGTTTCGTAGGGCTTATCTAAAATTTACTAAATCTGCAAAAAATATCCTGAGCTGAGTTTGTTTAAAATCTGACATTGAATACTACAAAATTCTGTTTTATAAAATTTAAAGTTGATTTTGGAACGAATTTTACATTGTTAGTGCAACTGATTTAATGTAAACTGACAAATGATCCGTTTTAATTGTCTTTTTACTTGATTTTGTGTGGTTGATAAGCAATAGACTTTAAAAAACAAAAATTTTATATTGCTAAAGTACTGAAATTTAGAACATGTCGGGTAAAATCCACAGAGGAATCTTTCATTCTTTTGCAATTAATTACTAAAAAATTTAATTAAGGCGTATTTAATAATAGGCGTATGTAAAAAGTCATTTTATTAAATTCCCGATGGCTCTTTCTTGAACAAAAAAATGAAAAGTTTATGTTTTCACTTGTTCTTCTTGTCAAAGAGTTAAAAAGTAACAGTGAAGTAAGAAAAACAAGATTTGCAGCTTTGTCATCATCGACGTAAGCGAAAGTGAATAGGTGGCGAGAGGATTGTTATTGAAACAAAAGTCAATGCTTGGCTTTGCAGTTTCATCCATTTATAAACTTGATCAGGGTTAGCATGAAAAGTGTTTTTAAATGAAAACAAAAGCAAACGTTTCTGAAATTTTTAAAATATCTTTCCTGATTGCGGTTTATCATCTGTAAAATAATGCTTTTTTATCTATTACCCAGCCCAGTGAAATACAAGGTAAAAACCTCAGCAGAAAATGGTTGATAATTTTTTAGATTTTTTAACATTTTTTAATAGTTTTTAATTATAATCAGGTCTGTAGTGTTTTTAGATCTTAAGATCTTAAGCTCTTGAAAGTTAAAAATTAAATTAGTCATATTCAATGCAAAGAAAACGAAGGGATCTTATTCTCCAAGATCATTACAGATTTATATTGCTTACTTTTGTGTAGATTAACGTTTTTTAAAGATGATTTCTTCTTTAACAAAAACGCGGTTTTACTTTGATTTGGTTTTTTATTTCTTTCGGGAAAGTTTGGCCAAGAGACAATGCTAATATAAAAAATACTTTGAACAATTCTCAAGTTGAATATGATTTTGTATAATAATTTATTCCAACTGATGTGTAGGTAGCTACAACAGGTCTTACTAGTTGCTCTTTAAAAATCAACCAAAGCAAATTATTCTTAATGCTTTAAAGGAAAAAGCGTAGTGCAGTTAATGACAAATGACGCATTTTGAATTCAATCAGCAGATATTTATCTTAAATATCCTGCGGAAGATAAAACAATTTGCAAGTTCATTATTTTTCCAGAAACATGTAAAATTAAACCTGTTGGGGTTAAGATAAGTAGCTTGGTGCGCGACAAGATTCTCCAGAAAAAGGAAAAGTTTGGGTTGGAGCTTGTGTGCCCATTTACACTGTAAAACCATAGAATTATTTTTTAACATTAAAAAAGATTTGCAGTCTTTTTCTATTTTATTCATTTCTCAATTTCGATTTCCAAGAATCTTGTCAATTTAGTATGAAAAACAACTCAATTTTGAACGGTCAGGAAAAAGGGACAAGTCACCAGAGTTGTCCCTTTTTCTGGTCAGGTTTCGCCATTGACTTGTCTTCTTTTCCTGACTGTTCAAATTTGAGTTGTCCCCGTTTCCTGAGCCAACGACATAGTCGAGGAGGAAATTCTTACAAACTACTTTTGTAAATGGAAGACTTAGCTCCAACCTACCATTTGAATTGCCAGAAACATATTAAACCTGTTTTAAGATAGCTTCGTGAGCGATAAGATTCTCCAAAAGAGGAAACGGCACAGTTAGGAGCTTGTGTGTCCCTTTCAAATTACGAGTTGAGGATACACTCATTTGGAAAGGGAAACTTAAAATAGTTCCAATGTTTGCAAATGCACTTTGGTTTGTGATTTGATTTGTGTTTGTTCTAGAACGCATATCAAAGTTTCTCAACAAAAGCAAACATTTTCTTTTAATTTTTAAACAAATGCAAACCAAATAGTTTAACCTTTTATCTTTATTTTATGTGATCGAGAGAACCAAGAGATCTTGATTAATAAATTGAATTAGACTATCTAAAATTAATACCGGCATGGATCCTGGTCGCTGATGCATTTTTTGGAAGAGTAGGATTGTGACGTGTTCCGGTTTGCAGTACCAGTTCAGAACCGTTATCCTTGATGTCGTTTGGGTCGCCGTGATGCCTTTAAAATGTTTTGAATATGATGGAGCTTTTACAATATTTTACTTAATTTAGCTTTTAAACGGTTTCAGCTTAAATACTTTGCATGTAAGCGAATTGAAATTCAGCGCTCTTACGTAAATATATATTTTTAAAAAATTATTACAAAATGCAGGTTCATTGTATGTAGACATGAAGTATTAAGTTTAAAAATCTATTACCACATTGCTGAAGTAAAAAAATACGAATTGGGACTGGCGCAGAAGGAAGACGTTCGCCGTCCAAGCTTTTGCAAAAAAATAGCTTTTAANAGACATGAAGTATTAAGTTTAAAAATCCATTACCACATTGCTGAAGTAAAAAATACGAATAGGGACTGGCGCAGAAGAAAAACAATTCGCCATCCAAGCTTTTTACAAAAAATAACTTTTAAACTTTACAATTAATAAAACAAACACCTCGGTCACACGGCTTAAAAGATTTTGTAGAGAAAGCTCAAACGGATCGATGCATCTTTTCGTATTATTATTTGCTGAATAAAAATTTTACTCGCTGTGGCATTCGGAGTCACTTGCGTATTCCAGCTTACATCCAATTTCTGCAGCCCTTTTAAAAGTCCTCATGCACTGACATTTTTATTTTCAAAATTGAAGTAGGAAAAATGCATCACTTTCACAAGTCAAAGTTGGCATTTTCGTAATTTTTTATCATTTTCTGGCTTAATCTTAATTATTCACCGAATTTTTATTCTTGATCTGAACCAGTAACCTGATTGTGATGTAAGTTTTATATTTTACTACAGGAAATGAAGGAATGACCTATGTTTTAAGAGGTTTTAAGTTTACACAGACTTGTTAAGAACTTCCAGTTACAGTTTCCTTTCACTTTTGTTTGAAAATCGGAAATTGTCAAAACGTTGGATCCTCATTCAGAAATGTAAAATAAGGTAAAATCATTTCTCAATTACGATTGATTTCGGCTGGATTTTTATTCTGTGGTAAAATAAGAATGCTCATTTGTTATTACTAAACAGATTTATTCAGCTATTTTCCAATTTTGTTTTGTTTTTACAGTTGCATACTGATCCTGAGTATTTACTGTAAGTCTCTTTCCCTAACTAATTAATTGGGGACTCAAAAAATTGATCAGCTAATTTGATTTTTATTATTTTGATTATTTTTTCATTTAACTGGGGAAAAAATATCTTTATTCCATGAAATCATATAATCTTTGAACATTTATTAAGAACGTTGGATTCCATGAAGAATGGACAGTGGGATAAAAAATAATCCCCGATTCTTTAAGGATTTGCGGCCACACAGCGCTACGCATATTAGCTGTGACTTGGAAAACTACTACAGAATATCCATAAATCTGACGTGGATTAATGACGATGGCAGCCGTAATAGCTAAGGTATTTTTTTAATTGATACAAGAGGAACAAGTGACACCTTTAAATCAGTTTTATAAAATAAAACATTTAAATGTTTAAGGCGTGTTCATAATACATTTATTCATTTTCATACAAATTTGTGCAAGAAGGACTTTACCTTGTAGTAAACATGAAAATATTGGCTTAGCTTATAAGCCAGTCAGTCAAGGCTTAGGTTTATTTTAGCTTGTAATATGTTTTGAGATTTCATTGTTAGCGTTCAAACACTGTTTTCGTTTCCCAGAACTAAAACTTACTTTTCTTCATCCTTTTATCTAATAATCAACGTAAAATTAAAAACTTATTAGTTTTGATAGGTTGGACTGGTTAAACCACATATTCAAATTCTTGTGTGGCATTTTGTTTTCCAGTTCTCTCTTAGTTTACATCTCCCTTCACAGCCTTTTTTATCTGAATGCATTTTAAAAAAGAGTTTGCAGACGTTACTAAATTTGACAGTTTCTTTGGCTACTAAAAATACAGATACGTTTTCATTGCCGGACAGCATATTTCCTATTACGATAAGCTCAGGTTTTAACTCAAGATTATTCTCGTTGATTCAGATCTATCTAAAACCAATTGTACGATCGTTTAGATATTTTTAAACCTTGACTACTAAACGGATAAAATTGTTAGGTGTTTCCGCCTTAAACTTACTAGTTGAAAGTTTATGCATTTGATAGTTTAAAAAATAATCAGTCCTTATGTTTAGTAAAAGTCTCAAATAGTTTTTCAAACATTTATGTTTGGTTTTGTATCCTCCTGCAGGCGTTTTGGAGCCCCGGATGGACTCCCAGGATCTATTTTATCAAACATGAGTTAGTTACGAATGTAAATTTATAAATGTGTATCTATAACCGTCCAGGTCATAACGAAAGGGGTCATCTCCCAAGGTGGTCAATATGGAAAAGGGGTTTCTCCAAAACTGGTCACTAAAAAGGGACTATCTTACATAAATTAAACAATACCAAGCGGCTTTTAATTTTCGGGCACTGCAAAACCATAGAATTATTTTTAACATTAGAAAAGATTTGCCGTCTTTTTCTATTTTATTCGTTTCTTAATTTCGATTTCCAAGAATCCTGTCAATTAAGTACGAATAACATTTATGTGTATTCCAAGTTAAAAAAAGTTAATCAGTTGAACACTTCTATAATGAAAAGTAAGCTATTCTAAAAAAATTTACATTTGTATTCCAGAAGAAGCCCGAGACATCTCAGTTGAAATTTTATATTTAAGTATCTAAAATTATTACCGGCATCGATCTAGACACCATTGAAGCATTCATTGAAGAGTGGGCATTGTGAAGTGTTCTGCATTCCAGTCCCAGTCCAAAACCGTTGACGTCGTATGAGTCGCCGTAGTACCCTTAAAGGTTTTCAATTGGATGGAATTTTTTATAATGAAGGTCCTTAGAATTTATTCCAGCTTTCTAAAAAGGGGGACTCACGACATGCCGCTCGCCTCCAGCCAAGGGAGATATACTGTCGGCGTCGGGTGCTCCTTTGGACGTAGATTCAGAATCTGAAACAATTTTTCTGATCCGTTCAGAAGTTTTGGAGATATGCTAATTGTGCGAAATTATTTTAAA
>JAANSO010002151.1:0-14297 GCA_036507315.1 Lepidocyrtus fimetarius
ATTGTATTGTTAGGGGTTGCTTAATAATGTAGTAGCTGCATCAACGGAGAGGAACCAACCATAATATTCACCCAGACCGAGTATTTATAACTTATCCATAAAGACGAAAGAAGGATGTACATAAAGAATGGAGAGTGAAGAGGGTTATTTTTTCTCCCTTCTCTTTAACATAACAAGCTTACTCTGAAAATAGTGAACAGGGAGAAAATTTACTTGCTAAGGGTAAAATAAACCCCCTAAAATAGTATCTTTAAACGAAAAGAAAAAATGTGGATTCTATCTATGCTCTTAACACAATCCAATTCTCATTATTGCATTTTTCATCTTCTTCTTTAACTCTTATGTAAGAATTTTGCTGCATTTCTGTACTTGTTTCGTGTATAAAAACAAAGTTAAAATTGAAGAGATGGATTGAGGGATGCAACTAAAAGTGTACTATGCAGTTGAAGACTTCAGTTTAAGTAGATGATAATGTTATTTGGATAGAGGAAAATATCCCAGAGTCTATTATGAATACTGATATGTACGTAGGGAAAAACTCACGCTTTTTACCACATTCTATGGCAATGTTATCCTTTTTTACGCTACAACATTTTATGAACAATGACGAGGTTTTTGGTTTTATAGTTTAGTTCGTTACTAGAATGAGCAGTGGTAACATCAACCGTCTGCTTTTCGAGTCTTCATATACCTAAACTTCATAGCAAACTTTGTTTTCTCTGTTTTCTTTGTCGTTTGCTTTTTCTTGTTTTGTGTGCAAAGTAGCTCATTTACTTTGAAAGTCGCTCACTCATGAAATTTTCTCATCTTTATAACATCCAGATCAAACAAATTACATTAACTACTGCTGCGTGCTCAAATACCTCGTGAGAAATGACATAGATTTTTAAACGGTTTCTACACATTCTTTGTTATTTTTTCTCACCACAAATTTGTCACTTGTTGGTTGTCATCATTTTCTACAAAAAGTGCTCTGAAAAGAAATTTTTGGGTGCAAATAGATTTCATTTTTTGTTCTGCCAGCGTAAAATTAAATGACATCGTGAAGCTAGTGTTTTTTGACAGTGATCAACTGTAAAATTACAAAAGAAAAGTGTTTTACATTGCAAAATTGCAAAATATTTGGGTTTTTATCTGCAAAAACACAGTTGTGAGACATCCAATTGAACATCTGCCTTTCTTGTAATAAACGTCTGAAAATATAGTACCTATGCAATTTGCATAACAATTTGTTGGGCCAGTCACGCTTTTTAAAAACTGACATGGATTATTTTGTGAACATGGACTTGTACCGTAAATAATCCACAAGGATTATCCATTTTTGTCTTTTCCGTGATGGAGACGAAGTGTTCAAATACATGGAATTAAAGAAAAGAGTTAACAATGCCATTAATTCAAAGAAAAGTTGGACCTGTAAAAGTCAGCTCCGGTAAGCTCCAGTTGAAAGGAAAGGCAGACTCTGAGTTTATCGCCGTTAACAATGAAACATTGGCAAATGTACTGCGGCAACTGGCTTCAGTGGTCACCCACGCGGGGGACATTTTCTCAGATGTGGCTACACTCACAGAACAAGTGGGGAAAAGGGTCCGGTCCGTTAAACTTCGTTTGGATGAGCTTGAGGCTAAGGCTGACTTGTTTGATCCAAGACTAGTACCTGTCCGTAAGTTAATTTGCTTTTATGTACCTTTTCTCTTTTTCCTTGAACTTGTAATTCGATATAATCTTTCAGTCAGCATATTTCTCTCATGGCATCATGCAACTACCTATTCTTTTCACTATTCTCAGAAACAACACTCATTATACAAAATCAGGTAGTTTTTTGGCTAAAAGGCAAAGATTTTTTAGACGAGTGGCTTTTCGTTTAAAAATTTGCAAAGATTCACGAAATCGTATTTCATTTTCTGCTTCTAAAGTTTTTGCCGTGGAAAATAAATTTCAGCATTGTTGAATCTCGTGTCTTGCCTTCTTTGGCTCATTCACAAAATTGCCAAAATATCAATATTTCGAAAATATGACATTACACTCGGAAAAATAAATGTAACAATGACATGTAAGACAAGATGTTTTCTGGGATGAGTAAACTTTAAGTTGTTCTACGGTTATCTGTTTCCTGAATTTATAAAACAAGAAGCAGATGCAAAGGAAATTGTAAGCTTCTATGCAAAGACAGACGCCAACGTTTTAGGCTTTGCATGGCACATTTATCGTAAGGAAACATTCGTGCATGCATCATTAAATCTCTTCATGTCATACCTGTTGAACATGTTATTCCCAAAGAAAATTTCGAATGTCTTTCTTGAGTATTTTGGCCTTTGCTGGGTTCACTTTTTAAATATTTCAACACTGCAACTCTGTCAATATTTTGTCATTGAAGTTATGAAAAATTGTAAAATGCCAACGTGAACTTTAAACAGGAAACGAGAAAAGTAAATAAAAGAATTAATGAATAGTAGTAAATGTGTTTAGTTAAACAAATGCATGTCCTCATCATGTTGAATCCCACATTAAACAATTTTTACAGCATACAAAAGTTATTAATTATGAATTTAGCAGTAATTACTTACTGTTTAACATGTTCTGTAAGCTGAAATGATGAAAAAAATGTCTGAGATTGTTGCTCTCGTCTCTCTTTTTTCAATGTCTGTCTCTCAACAAGAGTTGTTAAAATTAATGAAATGAAAACTGATTAGTGGATTAGCTTCAAAAGAAAATACATTATTAGGTTATTAAACACAGGTAAAGGCTAAGCTGTGAAGCAGGGGGTTTGTCTGGGAGTTGATTGGGTGCATATGAACCCACATTATTAAGTGTACAATTTAACCCCAAAACTAAATCAAACCGTCATTTTGTACCTTCATATTTTGTGGTGGATGTACAGTGAACACTAATTGAGGTATTCATAAAAGCAAACAGAAAAAAATAGAAAAAGAAGAAGGAAAGTCCTTGGTTTTATAAAGTAAGCAAACAGGATTAAAATTAACCCTTCACATTTTGGTTTGTGGTGTACTATTCTTGAAATATTCCACATTGTCTTGTCATATTGTTAAATACATTAGGTAGACTAGAAAAATTAGCCGTTTCAATTTGTTCAATGCATATTGTGCGCATTTCAACTTGCTATGAAATATGTTCATGATGATAATTATTGCTTTTTTTGCAAATTTACCCACAAACTCGTTTATCACATTGAAAAATAAAGATTTCGAAGAGTTTGTAATGAAAATATAGTGTGAGAGAACTTAGTTGGACACTGAATGTGTTGGAGGTGCCAAGAAGGTATAAAATTATTAAAGTACTTTAGTGCGAGGAACGAATTGAAAGTCACGGGCAAAGAATCCGAACTTATTGTTTGGTTTTTTTAAAAATCTCTCCGTACTTTATCACCTTTGCAATCGCCACTACACATCAAGAACATCACTAATGAGGTCTTATGTTTATTCACGATTTTTGATGAGACGAAGGAGCATACTCCTATATCATATTCTTGCTCTTTTCCTTTGTCAAAAAGGATTTTTATAGCCTAAGGGAAAACTTCAATTTCATTTTTAGCTTTTATTTGTTAAGCAAAGTGCTTTAGTATGTATGTAGTTTCTCTAAAGAAAATACCTTTCATTTCTTAGTTTCTGCAGGAAAAACTTCAATTTCATTTTTAGCTTTTATTTGTTAAGCAAAGTGCTTTAGTATGTATGTAGTTTCTCTAAAGAAAATACCTTTCATTTCTTAGTTTCTGCAAACCCCTATTTATATATTTAACCTAACCTCCACAAATACGTCTGCACAATTTTAAGCAATAAACAGACAATGATAATCTAACTGAGTATTTTATTCATTAGTATTTGGCATCCTATTTTTATGATGAAATGAAAATCCATTAAACCTATGCTGTCTTCAGATGTAATCACAGGATAACTTCGTGAAATGGTGGGTTTTATGGTTAATGAATATCTGTCCATCGACCAGACCAGACATTCTGTTTCATTAGCTAATTAAATAGTCATGAAATACATTGCAAATTGCAATTAACCAAGTAAAAGTAATGAAATTACAGAAATGTGGTTAATTTAAAGACAAGAGTATTTAAAATTCCAAAAGAGTCAGAAAAGTAACCATACGAGGTAAAAATGTTGCGCAATAAAAGTGCATTCATAAAGTCCTTCTTTGGAAGTGATAACAATTTGTTATCAAAAAGGTACTTTGCTCCCACCAGTCCACCACAACCACCAACAAAGTGGCTAGTCAAAAACGCTTGAAAATAACAATAAAAAGTTATGCCCTTTCATTTGATTACTTGCGCATTCTTTTAATTATGTTGATCATTTGGTTTTTTGATAATCTGAGTGACTCAAACTGTGTATACGAAGTGGATAATAAAATAACTTCTCGAGCTAAAGTCCGAAATGTTCGATGTAAAAGGAAGGAATTCAAATGCTTTTCTGTACGCCTTATTTAGTTTTGAATATTCATTTTTTATTATCTTAATCTCGTCTCCAACGTTTGACTGGCACCATTGACCAAGGCCATATTTGATGATGATATAAAAGACAAAGGATTATTTAAGACAGGGCGTTATCTTTCTTTTCCTCTTAATTAACTTGAAGAAGTCGAATTCAACGAGATTATTTCTCGTTTCAACATAAATGATATGTAATCAGAACGACAATTCGTTTAATTGAACTTTTAAAATGAGAACTACTCATGTAAAGACATAAATTAAAAGATGCATTACACCTTTTGCCTTTAGTACATTTCAACATAAATGATATGTAATCAGAACGACAATTCGTTTAAATGAACTTTTAAAATGACAACTACTCATGTAAATACATAAATTAAAAGATGCATTATACCTTTTGCCTTTAGTACCTTTCTTCACAATGTTTCTTTTAAAACCAGAATTCAGCAAATTATTGTACCAAAAGTAAATCATTTTTGGATTTGAAAAGAGACTTGATTAATATGAATAAATAAATGATTTGATTTCAATTCAAATATTGATTAATATGAATGAATAAATGATTTGATTTCAATTCAAATGCAAATTTAATCATTTCAATAAAGGTTTGCAATAAAAGCAGCAAACTAAAAACAGATATAGAAAACTCTGCATTTGGCATTCATCATTGTTTATGCAAACATAGGATTGAATCTGAATTTTAAGAAAGTTTTAAGATCAAAACAAAATCAGACCTTTTCAAACCCTATGCCCCTTTGCAAAGTCTCGTAAGTTTTAGAAAAGACAGACTGAAATATAAAATTGACTGATTAATGATAAACCAATACTTGTTTGCCACATGCAGAGTGCAGGGTTTGTTCGAAGTTTTACTAGAATCGTTTTTTATCTCAAACTGGAAAACATTTTTTACTTTCATCGAAGGTTGGTACTGATTGCAATGCAGGTAGCAGAAGTAGTGGAGGTTAAGGTTGTCTACAGCTCTCTGACTTTTTAATTTTCCCTATCATATCTTCGGCTCGTCGTTATTTGCATCATCCCATCACGCGACGTACGAATATGATGAAACGTTGAAACTGCGAGTACTGAAGCCCAACATATTCCAAGAGAGGAAGCAATATATTTTTCAATTCGTTTTTCATGATTGGAATAAAAATGAATTGAACATTGTGTATTTATCCTGGTCACGAATAGATTAAAATCTGTAATTTTCTTCGACTATAGCCTTTGAGTCAATAAAACAATCACTGGGTTTTAGATTCAACTACGTTTCTAGACATAAAAACCAGGAAATTGATAATAAGTAATGGGATATATGAGTTAAGAGAATTATGAGAAAGCAAGATAACGCAGAATGATGCGGGTTGTTAGCTGCAATTGAGGTGGGGTTTACTTCAAGTAAATCACTTATCGCGTTTCTAACTTAACGATTATCTGACTTTCTAGCATAGGCCAAGTCAAGTTTACTAGCTTTTGAAAATCTAATTTGATTTAAACCCGTAGTAGCAGCCGTTTTCTATTAGTTTTTACTCATATTTCATAAAACCAGAGAATACTTATCAGTAGATCAATTTTGAATGGCTAATAAATTTTAATACAAGAATAGAGGTAAATTCAATGATATAAAAGAAACTACTTTCTTATCACATTAGCACATTCCAAGGTTTATCGTTGTTCGTGTAATATAAAAGCATTTTTCATATTCAAATATGTGAAAGGGGACTTTTTCCTTTGTGACAAAATTTATTGAAATTCTTTTATTCTCGCTAAAATGCCTTTTTTACAAAGCAGTTGGTCTCCTTAAATGTATTTTGAATGTATAGATGAATGGGAAAGAATGCAAGAGCGACAGTTGTGAATTAATGATAAGGTTGTAAAACTTCATGATGATTATTATTACAATAGCATATTTTAACTCTTTCCAATAGAAATGAATAAGACAGGTAATTAAAATGTGCACTTTTACATTTACATTTCTTTAGCAAAGTTGAGCCAGACATACAACGACATTTATCTTTCTTCACACTTCCTGACAAAGCGCCACACATATCTGACTTTCATAAATATAGCAAAGGAGCGAGTTTGTTAAACATTTTAAAAGTGCAACACTGTTGTTCTCAACAAAAACAAAATTGTCTGTGATATCCTCCTTCTGGCTAATTGATAATGTACATTACATGGTTAACTATAAATTAGCTAATAAAAATGAATGTCAACCATTAACTCGTTGACGCCTTGTATAGATGTAAAATGGTAAAAGTTGGAAAGTTGCTTCCTGGCCATATAACATCAACAACTCATATCTGAACAACTGCTATCATCATAATATAAATTACATTTCAAACAAATGTCAAATGAGGAATTTTACAAGAATAGAAATGTGCATACCATAAATTGTAAATGAAGCATTGTATGAATAGAAAAAGAAAGGTGCTCTACTTCAACAATTTAAAGGTGCTTAAGCAAAATAGAATTAGTGAAAATTATAACAATTAATGCTTATGTGGGGTATTATTAGCGTAATAGGTTTATTTATACAACAACAGCATAGTTTGGACTAAAACTGATTGCTTTGTATGTTTATCATAACGATCTCATTTAGCAGATTGGATGGGGCTTTTGCAACAGCAGAAATTAACAATTGTAAATCATTACTGCAAAATTATGCAAAAGTGAATAGTATAATCATCATGGGTTTTCAAGTTGGTTGAATTTTTATACACTTTTAACGAGCTACTATTTTGCTTTGCTGCTTATTTAGTTGCAAACCAAAAAAGGTTTCTGTCAGATACACTTTATTGGACTATTTGATGCAAAAAAGAAGCTTCCGGTATTGCATTCCCATTTAAACTGAATTGTTATTTGTGTTACAGCAACTTACGCATTGGCCACCGCAACTGTATCTTTAACATTTTATCGTTAGGGAGTAATAATACATGTTTAAGTGAGATGAGATAATGATTGTTTAGCATTTATCAGCCATTTCATGGATTGCATTGAACTCGTACATTACTGAAACTTTGTATAAATGGTTGGAAATGACATTGCGTTTGAACTTTGAAGTGGATGATGTGCAAAGAGTGAGCATTTGCTACCTGTCTGTTTAATTTGAATGGTTTTATGAAAGAAGCTATTGCAACATTTTAAAGTGGAGATCATGATGTGGAGCCAGGTGTGTTTCTTTTTTACCTGGCTGTATATCCATACCTGTAAATAATGTAAAAATGGATAAGGAATTAGACCATCATCATCCGATCCCCACTATATAAAAATATTGTATGAATGGGTATAATAACATACCAATTTTTAAATAAAAACCTCCCAGTTTCCTGTCTACTATTTTTGAAGCATGCATCGTTCTCATATTCTTATCAGTAATCGGAGATTCCATTCCATCTGTTTTTGAAGTAGAAGCGAAATTAGATAAAAGAATGAGGATTGCATAGAAGATAGTGTATGAACGTGAGCTTAATTTACCAGCATTAATACTAAATTATTCCCATGAACTCATCTTATTCAATTTAGTTGCTCCTTTCCTCTTCTCCAGTACGTAATTATAGAGCTTCACCAAAACTAGTAAATATTTAGTGGATTTTTTGCTCATCACCATTATTATCGCTTCAATAATGTTGCGTTTTTTACATGTAATACGATATAGTTTGAAAGCAGAATCATATATTATGAAAAGAAGATGGGTTATGATGTTTGTCTTAAAAGGAGAATAATAACTTTCTTACATTTTCTATTACGCGAGTTTAAAATCAAGAGAAGGGAAGGGTTTTTAATGAAGAGTTTTAAATATGGTGTTTTCTAAATGAATGGAAACATCTTCAACTCTTCTTTTTAATCTTAATACACTTGAAATATTAGAAAGGTTTGGAAAGATATGAAATACCTAAGCAAGTTAAGTACTATTCAATTACTTTAGGAACCCATCAACAATCTTATCTACCTTCTTAGCTTCTTCTTATCCAACAAGATTCAATAATAGAAGTTACACTGACTCTAGTTCATTCTTTAACAGAAAATTGACTCCGAAAAGGAATACTTGCTAAGAAAACGGAACTAACAAGATTTAGAGTCAAAATCAACTTGAAAGTTGAAAATGATAAGGGTACTTTAAATACCTGAACATGCTTCTCGCAGAGAAACATCTTTCTTTACATCTTCTTCACCGCTATTTTTACCCCTCCGAAAGTAAATTTGGGAGAGGAAATTGCGTATATAAAGATTTGAATCAACGAGTCTCTTGTCGCATTTTATGATGGTGTAAAAGTATAATCATATAACATTTAATTGCTTCGGTTAAATGTGTTGTACAAAGCGTATATTTAAAATATTTTTTCGTGCATTTATGAGCGAACACGCTCGAGAGATGCTGTAAAGTGGATTTTGTGTAGCCCGTAAAAGTAGTATTTTTTGGTTAAGAAACTCAAGAACTACTTTAGATATATCATTACTGCAAAGAAATAAATATTTTTTAAGCATTTCTGCCACCCACCATATACTTTTATTTACAATTTTAGCTTTGAAAGTTTCATTACAGGTAAATAAGTAAAAAGTTTTACGCTGGTTTTTATAGATTGCTCATTTTACTATGTAATCATTTCTAAAAATGGCAAGCGGGTGGAATGCAGAAAATTAAAATTCCTTTGTCGTGTTTTTACTGCTGATGCTCTTTCAAAGACTAAATTGGATGGATAGCGAGACAGAGTAGCAATTTTTCGCACAGTCAAGTGCCGCCTTTTTGATTGATTTATGTCATCCTCTTCCGAAACTTTTCATTAAGAGATAATAAAACTTTGCAAGTGGATCCTTTCAAGATAAGTGTTTAGCTTTGCTAATTTAACAGTACGAAATCTTAAACCTTTTTATGATGCCCTTCCTCTTCTTTCCTTTTGCTAAACTTTTGAAATGAAAGATCGCAATCAAAGCAAATTAGCCAAGTGTGTGCTTGCTACAATAAAAAGAAAGCAATCAAAATGTTTTTCTTATCGTTGGTGGCACCGGCGCACACACGTTAGACAATTGCAAACTGTTATGCATTGTTTACAAAGATTTCCATCTTAGATAATCCCATTAAGAATAATCAGTGCCGGAGGATCAATTACGTCGAGCTTGTGTTCATCACAGATTAAATTCCCGTTGTCGTTTCTACCTACACCGAGTTAAGAGATGACACTGACATGTTGCTCCTTATCCTCATTTCGACAATGGTGTTAATTTTGTTATACACAGTTTAAAATCTACATTTTAATTTTACTCAATATGCATGTCTACTTCTTATACTCCCTAAAGTTCATCGTTTCTTTTGATTTGCTACATTTCCATGAATTTGAACGTACATTATTGATACTTTCATTAATATCAAAGTTGAGAGATAACCCAAGTTAAATAATTTACTCCAAGTGCATGTAATAAATCCAATTACGATATTGAAAAAATGCTTGCTTTTTTATTTATTCTGTCATACCGAACCCACTGATAACGTATCAGATGCAAAAGCGGGTATTATTATGAAGAATGGTGCGAGTGCGAGTTGTCATTTATTTAACTACACTCGTCAAAATGCAATGCGTGCAATAAAATAAAAGTTATTTTTTCCATGGTGGTAGGTGAATAATAGAAACCGCTTCTAAATATGAAAATCATGTAGGTCTTTACACTTGCTACACAAATATGGTAGAGAAAAACGAAATATAAATCATTAAATGATCAATTTCGTAAATATTGCAGGAGCATTCTGTCCCTTTTTATGCACATAAAGTTCTAGCCATACATACAAATCATCTAATAACAATTTCATTGAATGGTTCAATTCGGGAAGTAGATTTTAGTGAATGTTTGCATGCACAAGTGCCATAGTCACTCATATTACAATCAGCCTCGTCATCATCGTCCATATTTTTCAAATGCTTTCCCATCATCATCCTTCTGTTCCCCTTTCAAATGAAGAATTCCACTTCTTCGATGCCGACTAGGATGATAAGTGGAAAAGGGCAAGGCTAAACAAATGCAGTGTCAAACTAAAACCATTCTAAAAGGAAGTGAAGCTGTTCAGTTTCAAATCAAACTGACATTTTTTCGAGATCTAAAAGTGCGTGCTTTAACAGTGCCCACGGAATAAAAACCTTTACGTGACATTATTTCGTCAGGGAATCAAAAAATCTACTTGAATTTACTGGAATATGCGGTAGGTTAAATACCTATTTATGCTGCTACTGCAGAAATGCAGATATATCAAAAATTCCTCTTCAAATAGTGAATTGCAATAAGTTTTCTAAAACCTGCTTAGTCAACGTGAAAGAAAATGATAAACTCTATGAGCAACTGTTATGATTGTGTATGCCCAAAATAAAAGAAAAGTGGTAGGTTTTGTATATGGAAATGAAAGTGAAACTTAAAGTAGCAAAACAGACCCCAATTTTAACCATATCCACACTGAATTGAACTGATTTTGATTGTTGTACAGTTTTTTATGAAGAGGGAAATGCAAAGGGAACGAAAGGGATGGCAGAGGATTTGGATAAAGTTTTATTCATAAATCAGAATCTAGTCCTTGGATCAGGCATTATGGGTTTTCTGGTTGTGTCATTCATAAAAATCTCTCACAGCATGCTGCAAATGTTATATATCATACAAGCGCAGCAGAAACATCAATCAGCCAGAGACGTAGTAATAATCCATTTGACTCAAAACAAAAGACTTTTGGTATGGTTTTAAAAAGGCCAAAGTTTACGAAAAAATATTTTCCATTTCTATTGTTTAAAGGGAGAAGAAAACTGCTGACTGATCATATCTAAAGATTTTATTAAACTTATTTCCCTCCAACTGGAGAAACCCCCTGCATTTGAAAAATTACAAAGGGTTAAATTCAAAATTCAATAGCGGTTGGTGAAGATGATTAGATGAGGAGAGCGGGGAGAAGAAAGGGTTAATACATATTAGATTAAGCCATGCTTTTGTGTTTAGCACAATCAAGTAAGCCAATTGTTATCTGGATAGCAATAAATAGAAAACTTAACAGATGACTGGAAAGGGTGAACACGGCAAAAGGATCAATTTAAATAATTGATATTAAGCCATAGTTAAATAAAAATTTTTGCCATTTCATTACGTTCAGAAAACATGGCGGTTTTAAAAGGGCAAGGCTATAAATTATTTAATGCTTCCTCTAAAACTTGATTTCATTTAATTTTTCAGTATTGCTTGAAACAGTAAAATATTCTTCAAAACGTGAGTAAATGAAGCCCTCGAGTTTTTTTTTACCGAGAATGTGTCGTTGTTTTAAGCAGTCATGTTATGCCATCATATCAAAATAACTTCTAGAATTAACTAATCCAGTATTACATGCAATTTTTATCCTGACAGAAGTTTACAAACATTTTGATGCGAAATGTTCTTTTTAACGGTTTAAATGTCATGTCATACAACGCCTATAAACGCTTCAAAACGATGTTTCGTGTGTAAATACTTGATAATTTATTTTGTACAACCGCGTGCCGTCATTTACAGTCCAGTTAGCCTATTTTTTGTAACTGGAAGATGACACTTTCTACACGCACAAAAACAAAAATGTCTCCATTTTGAATGAGTTTTGGAGATGAGCCGTTTCCCTCAGAAAAAATGAAGCCAACTTTTTTCATCTGTGCATCATTAAAACTGAAGCATTATGTATGTAAATAGTTCTATTACTCATCATCTGCCATTGCCATAAGCTATGTAGTAAATTTATTATGAAAGAAAAAGGGCAACTGCGCATAATAACGGAAAGGAAACTTTGCCACAGACTTCCTTCTTTAATCAGTAACTTTACGCAAACTTTTTAACAGTTTTTTTCTTTTCTAGTCCATATTGTCATGATAATTTCTTTGTTGTCCTCTTGTATGATAATATTCCACCAGGAAGGAAGGGTGTTTCAATCCGATGCTGTCTGTCAGGGCCACAAACACACACGTCCTCTTTTTCTCTCTTCTTCTTTCTCTTTTTCCCCATTCAACAAAAAAGTCACGCATAATCCCAATTATATTAAGAAGAAAGATCCTTCATACATTTAGTTCGTTTTTATAATAAAATGTTCCATTTTACCAACAAAAAATGTGGTAAAACAGAAGCCAAAAAGATACCGGATGGGACAAAATATCGAAACGGGATCAGTTTTTATTACGCATTTTATAGCGTGTAACTCGTGCCTACCCTCAATCCTTCTCGTTGAAGGCGGAAAAAGCGTTTCCAGAAACTTAAGAAGTGCTTTTTTCTCTCTTTCCACTCCCATTCATCCCCTTTCAAAGTGATCACATGACATATGATCATCGCATTGCATGATACTTTTTTCTAGAACCCATTACGGTTTCTTTTTATTTCCTATTATTCCCATTTCTTCATTGTAGATTGTCCTTGTTTGAAACAGATTGAGCAATAAGGGCAATAACAAAGAATGTTGTTTTTCTACGTGTTCTGTTAGACTCTCCCTAGCACCCACTACCACCCCCTTCATCCCCTTCCAAAATAAGAAGAAATATTGCCATTGTTCTACCATTACTATCTCGTAAAAGAAATACAATCCAACTACAATTCCTCTAATTCACAGCCCACAACACAGTTGGTCTATTTTACTTATTTATAAAATTACCCATTTCTTCATTAGCGTCATGTTTTCTTTCCAAACTTGCGTAGAAATTAGATTCATTTAAATCAAGTACATCCAGCAGCTTTTATTTCCAAAATACTGCTTTTTGACTTGTTTGGTAGATCCAAGTAAAAAAGTTTCCTGTAAGGAGGAAACAATAGACAAAAGTTTTCATGGTATGCTCTTACGATTCCTTTCTTTTCTCTCTTATGCATTGTTCCTTCCAGTTGATGGCAATTGTGTTTATATCTGCGTAACAAGCATTTTTATGGATTTCACAAAAATGGTAAAATGACCGGTGTTAAAATAGTTAAACAAGCTATGAATAATTTTTTTGTAAATTACTTCTGTGTTAAACTCGTAAAGTTAAGAATGGCAGTGAGAATGAGTTTTTATTACATTTTCATTGTCTCCAAATGATTTCGTAAATTTAGGAACCATACTCTGGTTTGTGTAGGCTTATGTAGTTAATGGCTTATTATTGTGTAGATTAAAAAACAATGCCACTTATTCATTGCAATGTGATTGGAAGCGTTTCTTGGAAAAATTCTTCAGTTTATGGCTGTGTTTTGATTCATCACGACATATCTTTATGCTCAAAGCCTCAATTTTTAATAATAGTGGTGAACAGTATTAAACGCTGTCGGCAGCTTTCAGTAGAGAAAAAAATAATTTTAAAAATAAAAATCTAGAGGGCTTTTTGAAAAGTGCTAAAATGCATTTTATTGTATAAAAAGTAAAACTGTTTGATGTGTGTGAGGCCGCCTTTGTAATTGGTTTGCCGTTCTGCGTGACTGAATTTTTGCTCATTGGGATTCCTACATTTGCCATGATGAGCAAAAAGCATTTTAGAAAACTTTTTTTAAAAAAAAACTGTTTGGAGATGGCTTGAAGTGACGCGGTGATTAAAGAGGGAAAGGCAAAAAATTAAATATCATGCATGAATGAATCCTTTTGCACATCGTCATCATGTCATCCACATCCACATCAGTACTAAATGATCCTCATTCACTTCATCTGTTCATCTTTGTTTGTATCAAAACCTCTGTAAGTAAAAAGTGGCTAATATTGTGCGTAGTGAGGGGCTCCTGCATTAACTCAATTTATGCTTTTTATGTTACCGTAATCATTTTTGCTCAGTCAGTGTCGAACAGTTTTTGATAATTTAGTTTTTGGTACGAAGGCAAAAGCTGAAACAATGCGTAATTTTATCAGATT
>JAANSO010002152.1:0-14291 GCA_036507315.1 Lepidocyrtus fimetarius
GCTAATTTCACCTTTCAATTTCCTATACTTTACTAATCAATCATTTGTTAATATTTTTCAAAAAAATCTGAAGAATTGTTTTGTGAAAGCAAAATTTCATATAAATAAAATAGTTAAATGATAATCATTAAAAACGTGAAGCTCTTTTTGACTTATTATTTACCTGCAAAGCTAAAAAATAATTCAAACGGCTTACTATTCTGTTGATTGCGTAAAGCCAAGCTAAACAAGCAAACAGGTCAGAGCTTCAACTCCGTAATCTCTTTTCTAAATGCATTGCTTTTGTTTCAGCAACTATCCCATTCATTCATGTTTTAGTATGTACGACAGGATTTAGATGAAGTGTTTGCTAATTACGCAATATTTCATTAGCTGCATCGCAATATTATTTATTTGAGTTAATTTCCTGTTGTTGTTAAAACAAAGCATTTTTTAGTTTGTTGCAGAACAACAAGACTAAATTGGCTCTATTGCAATCTACAAAAGCGGCAGAAACTAATAAAGACTAGATGAATTTTATCTTGCGAAACTCAATATTTTTCAATGAAATAATGCTCAAAGAGATGCAATAAAAATGAATAGATTTTAAATGTTAGTTTAGGAAGTGGAAAAATAAAATTGATTTGGTTTTATTTCTGATTAGAAACGATTAAAAAATAAAAATTCTGGAATTGACTTAAATTCAGATTAAAAATTTTGTACGGACAATTAACTAATTTGAGTTACTGATACAGTTTAAAAATTGTTTTTGGAGGGAAATTTACAAAAATTTACAAATTTAAAGTTAAAATTTTGACTAATTTTGACTTTTCTACAAGGTTTGTACTTCTTCTTCACTGCAGGCGTCTAACCAAGAAGGGCACCAGTGAGAACTCCGAGACCGATAGCTCCACCGTGTCCAGCTCCCAAACCGATAGCGGCTCCAAGTCCGTTTCCAAGGAGACCTCCAAGACCAGCTCCGACAAGTGGGTGGATGGCGTCCCCACGACCGTGGTAGCCATAGGGGGCGGCGTAGTAGCCTCCGTAGTATCTTTGGGCGTCAGCGGCAAAAGCCACAGCCAAGACGATGAGGACACTGAAGATGGCCTTCATTTTGAAAGGGTTTTGTGAAGACTCCGAAAGGAATGAAAAGGGTAATGTGAGTTAATTGTTGGTGATTTAGCGAATGAATGAAAATAGCAAAGGATGGCCCTTTTTATACAAAACCCTCTTCTTATTAAATGCAGTTAATTGCTATTTAACTAATAAAGACGATATTTAAGCTGAAAATGGATAAATCTTGTTCAATACATGAGCCTGAATGACAATTAGATTGAGAATTACATAATTTTAGCTTTAAAAAATGCACTAGTTTTAGTAGAATGATTACTGTAACATTATTTTATACTTTTATACTTCATTTACATAAAATATGTTAATTAAGTATTGTGAATGATGAGCAGGTAAAGTTTTATGAACCAATTAGGCTGTTAAATATTTAATTGATTGGCAAAAGCTTAACAAAAATATTTTTATATCAATTTTACGCGTGGATACAATGTCAAGTGGATAAGCTTGATTTATTCTTTACTGTTGCTTATCTTAAACGCTGCAATTAAATTATTTTACATAAAATCTAAAGATGATTTTATCATTCAAGCAGATCTTTTAATGATCATCATTTTTATCTGGTGTAATAATAGCAATGTATTGCATGTAATAAAAATTAGATCACTTAGGTGAGCAAAAACCTTACTTAAAACACTTTACGCTTGATCATAAGTTTCTTCTTAGTTTTATTACAGAATGGTCTTTCTGAATTAGAATGTAGATTAAAATAGCGGCAGAGGAATTAAAATTTAATTATTTTTTCAAAAGATGTGGGAAATGGGAGCTCATCCAAGTTTTACAAGGAAGTGGGTGGCTAGCAAAGCTCTTTTTCTTTTTCTAGTTCCTGTCCAAGCGTCATCGTCACCAAACAACGCACAAAGCTAACTCATTCAATGCCATTTTTTATCCGTAATTTATATATTTTCATTTAAATGAAGCCAGCAAAACAAATTCTTATTCTTTTGTACTCTCCTTTCTGCTATATTTTTCTAAATTGTACTACTTTCGTGTAAGTTTAAATATCAAAGTGTGAAAGGCGATGTGGGTGAATAAAAATAGAAGATGGTTTATGTCCGTGTAATTAAATAAGACAAAGCTTTGTCAAGATGATAAAAATTGGACAAAGATTTGAATGTATAGCAACGAGAAATGAAGAAAAAGAAATCACATGAGATAAAAAGTTAAAAATAGCAAGAAAATAAAAAGATTTGAAATTGACGTAATGCGATATCATTCATTGCACAATTTCTTACTAGAAGCTTCTCCTTGCTCCTTGCTCATTCTTTGCTGGTTCTGTATTCTACAAGCAAGATTATCTAAATAAAATCTTATCTGTAATGCTTAGAGGCTATCAACATAAGTGTAACAGCTTCTTAAGTAGTGGTAAATAAGCTATTTATAATGCAAAGCGCCTACGCAGAATAAATTGGAGCACTTGCAATGAACTGTTCCTCTTGAATAAGCTGCATTTGTTTTTGCATAATTATTAAGGATTACGAAAGCATTTTTAACGATATTGATGCAGTACTTGCATTAGTAATTTGGCATTGGCATTGAATAATCCTCATATTTTGCTAATTCAAATAGGTATTATGCTGGTAATAATGAAGGATATTAGAACTTTATGAAATGTAAAACTGTCAAATAAATATTTCCAAAGTTGTTCAGTTTCGAAAGACGATAACCATCCGATACTCATCGTCAACCTACGCATTATTCTTTAAAAATGAATGAAAATAGATTGAGTCTGGGATTAAGGGATTTCAAGATCAGTGACAAAAATAACCTGCCAATTTGAATGTTGAGCTTTGAGATTAAAACAGGATAAAAGTTTTAAATGAGGTGGGAAGAGGAACATATTGAAGATAATTATGACGATGAAAACGGATAACTTGTAAATATTTTTATTTCTTTTTAAAGATTTATTTTCAAAAAGATAAAGGGCGTAGTCGGCGTAGATAAGGGACATAGAATGGTTTTGTGAATAATTTAGTTCCATTTTTGCAATATGTTTGTGGAATACATTTCAAATTTAAAAAGTGATTTATTAATAAACAGGGGAATAGGAGCCGCCCACACCAAAACACGCTTTCCATTTGGTTTAAACCTGTTTATGAAAGGAGTTTCTGCATAAAACATGTGCCAAAAATGTAAAGTTTATTGCAAAGGAAAACCATGAATGAATATTAAAATGAATGCTCTTCCCAAGGAAAAAGTATGCTTGGGAGCTATTCCTGTTCCCAAAAAGATTATCCATCTTCGAGTAAATCCTACGGTTACAGGTAGAAAGGTGATATTATCTTCTTAAGGAAGCTTTATACGGCTTATGCCTGGAGAAAAGGAGGTTTTTCGGTGGGTAATACGTAATCCGATCTACTTCCTAAGGAAGGAATCCTTTCCAGATATTTATTGTACAAGCAATGTCGCAATTTTTTAAATTATCTGATCTTACATAAATAGTAATATGTAAGGTAATAAAAGGATTTACGGCGTTGATAAAGATCGTTTTTATTGTCATAAAAAAGGTATTTTTGAATTTCATCTCATTTCATCCTATGAATGAACAAAAAATTAGGAAGGCTTTTAGAAAGTTCTTTTAGGAACGCGAGATTTCTATAAAAATAGATATTTCCAGCATTTGACAGATTTATCAGGAATCCATTATTTAGTTTATGACGGTAGGAAAAAAGTTTCCACAATTTCTGATGTCCATAAATGTCCTGTTTTATATTTGGCAAGCATTTTTATTACAAATGAGCTTTGAAATCACGTTTTTATTGTAGAATTATGAACAAGTTTGGTATAAAAAGCTATTGTAAGATGTAAAATTTAATCAGAACTGCCAGACATGTTCCATTTTTCTTTGTCCTACACAAAAGCACGTGAAGGAAATATGATTGGGAATTTTTTAAGTTTGACGAACTCTCCAGTCATTGTTCTCTAAAATTCCTTTCCGGCATTCCAAAAACCCAATCAGCGTCATAACCTGATTCCTGTGGAAGATGAGTTCATTGTTTGCAATTTTTCATTAAAAATACCCCAAAAGGCAAAAAATATCTTGAGACAATGAGTTTACACAGATTAAAATTCTCAGAACCATAGACACAACGCCACAAGTATTTTGACGCTGATGTTAATGATGTTTTTAAGAGCAATCAAAACCGCGTAGAAAATTTTGTTCGTTTTAACGTTCCCGTAGATCATTGGACAAAACCACTTTCTCCACTTGAATTTAAGCACTTTGTTTACACAGTTTACGCAACTGTTTGCCTTGTAAAAAAGTCCTTGTAAAACTCAGAATGGAGCTGAAAATGGAGCTGAGGATGAAAGCCTGGATTAGAAAGAATCGGATATGCTCTGTCAAATGTGAAATTTAAAGGAGTTTCTTTCCCAAAAGGGAAATAATTTTACCTGGAAACACATCAAGTTACAAACGATCATTCTTAACAGGCGTAAATTGTCTGCATTTAATTTTATGGGTAACTTTGCAACAGAATTGACCTTCGTCCTATTTCCTACATTACTTTCCATCAACATTAAAATCTTTGAGAAAGGTTACTGTTTAAAGGATCTCAACTCCCTACGCAATTTATTACGCAACACCGCGTCCTTAATTTACAAGTCTTCCTTTCCATCTATCCTCATGGACAATTTAAATTTAAGCGTTTGTCTATTTTATTTACCAATTTAAAATATTTTTTATAAACTTTTCCTTTATTCAAATTATGAGCAAGTTTTGATTATTGCAGAAAGTTTTTTTTGGAAAATGTTAAAAAACTTCTACTAGAAACTAATTTCTGTCATTTGCAGAAGTTCGAAAGTTCGTCAACCTTTTTGTGGTAAAAAATTAACCTCAAAGTCTCCTGGTAAAAGTGAGTAAATTAGATTAGTAATTTTCTAAAATTGTTAAAAGTGTGAAAGTGAACGGATTCCTTTTCACTTTCATTTTTTCCCGTTGACAGTAAAAGCTTTTCCGGAGACGCCACTTAAACCGCCAATACAAGTTTTGAAACTTTTCGGCGATCATTGTTAATTTTTTCATGTCAGCTTGACGGTTTGCTTGACTCTTTCAATGTCAAACAACGACCTTTCCAGTTTTTTATTCTTTTAGCTAAAAATACAAGCAATTGCAATAAATGATTTCTCGTTTATCTTTTTCACTTAAATAACCACCAACCGTGATTGTTTAAAAAGCTTTTATGATAAAAATTAAGAAAAATATGGAGCATTAAGATCTTCAAAAGAAACTTGAGTGCATGAAGAAACTTAACAAGACTGTGCAGAAAAAATGAGATTTTCTTGAAAAAACAAATAGGACTGCTGAGCTTTTTATAATGGCCATTAAAATCTGTTTGTTTTATGCAATTGAATTGAATGCATGGAGTTTCAATAAAAGCCCTTTTCCATCTTTCCTCTCAATGCCAAATAAAATTGCAATAAAAAAGGTTTTACTTACCGTGTATGAGAGTTAGCATGTCCGAGATTGAAAACAAAGTAATTTGTCGCTGCAGGTAATGCGCTTTCGCAATTACGAGGCAGGAGCTCTTGAAAATCCCTGTGACAAAGATTAATCTGATTGTTATTGGGACAAAGACAGAGAAGGAAAAAGTGCTTAAGATTTCCAAAAACGTTTTAAAATGAAGGTCAATCGGTCAATCAAGTTGGATAACAAATTTTCGTTATCGACATTGTCAACACAATCAATTTTTAATATTTTCACTTCTTGCCTGGAAAATTGAATTATTAAACAAGAAATAGGAAACTTTATTACGTGACTTCACATAACAATCTGCTTAAATTACAGCGTCTGGAGAGCTTCCTTATTAACGGAAGCAAACTGGAATAATCAAACACAATGGCAAAGTCTTAGAAAAAAGCTCGTTTTTCAAGAGCTTTTCTCCGTTCAAAATAATTTAAGCTGATTTTATTTCTTAGAAAGATGCACTTTGAAAGTATTAAAAACCTTGGGATAAATGTCGAAAGCAAGTCAGATTGATTATATTTTTCAGCTTTATCCTCTCATGTCGCAATAAAATGTCTTCTTAGCCTTGGCCTTTAATAAGTAAACAAAGCAATTGCGAAATATACGGAAAAAGTTGAATAGTTGTTTTGTGACTTTTAAGCAAAACTTTCACAAATTTTTCATTCACTGAACAAGTTTCACCGGGGCCGCTTATTCAAACCGTAACCGTTTTACTTGTATTTTTCTCGTAATTGCTATTTTCATGCATTAATAAAGTTGTTCATATGCAGGTTTCACTCGGTAGATGGAAATTTGAAGGAAACGCGCAGGAAAAAAGGAAGTAAATTGAGCTTTAAAACCTGTTAAATATTTCAAATTGTTGTTCTTGAATATTTAACTGAGGTAGAAAACACTTGAGATGCTGTACAATGTAAGTAAGAGTAATTTACAAATGAGAAAGAAACATAAACGGATTCAAAATGGTACACAAGGGACGGAAACTTTCACTAAAAATAATTTTGGCTAAAAGGTTATGATTATGTCCTTCTCCTTCACCTTTTCCACTTGAAACAGAAACACCTGCAGCAACAACAATAAAAATTCTGTCTGCCTTTGAAAACACTGCATTTCCTGTCTTAAAGCCTAATCAATGTAAATTCCTCTTCCTTCCTTTGTTTCAGGAAACACTTCAAATCCTTTAATTATACAAGGTGTACACCTGGACGAAGATTAATTGCAATTTTATGCTTAAATCCGTATTCTCTTAGGAATACAGATTAATAAGTCTTAGATTGCCCTAAACTTTTTGCAAGTGAACATGCATGCACCAGAAACTAAACTGCGAACTTGTTCAAGTTTAACTCCTTTTTTATAATTTTCACTTGCGGATTACAACGCCGCAGTGCACTTTTTACGATGGAAACGGAGTGGAACGTTTTGGAAAGGAAAACTATGTCCCAGCGTGTGATGAAGGACGGTGAATAAAGTGTCTCTATTTTATGTTAATTTTCCTTCTTGGTCAACTTTCAGCAAGATGGCTGGATAAAGCTTTTTCTTTTGTTCAAAAACATTTTTTTGTTTCTACACNTTTTATGTTAATTTTCCTTCTTGGTCAGCTTTCAGCAAGATGGCTGGATAAAGCTTTTTCTTTTGTTCAAAAACATTTTTTTGTTTCTACACAAAACCGTTTTTTGCAGAGAACTGCTCCGCTCTGAGCAATTCCACGGTTGGACTGAAAATGGGCTAGTTGGCTGCAGGGAAGCTCATTTTTGTGTGTTTGCCAAAAAGAATGAAAGAAAGTGAATGAGTTACATGCGTTTTACCCTTTCATTCTGAAAAAACTTAAAAAGAAAGGTTGTGGTTGGTGTAGTAAAAAAAGAGAGAAGCGCTGTGAGTAAGACGGAGATGGAACTCTGCTCCGTTGCATTTTTATTCACAAGCAAAAAACAGAATGAAATGTAGTATTATATAGGATTCTTATAGGGATGCCGACGGCTAACCGTTAAGGTTATCGGTTAATTACCGATTTAGTTATTATCAACTTTGAATCTTCCACGGTTAAAATGTTAGAAATTATGTTTTAATTACTAGAATTGCTAAAATTTTCATAAATGACCGCGTTGCTATAATATGAATTTGTTATCGGTTATTATCGGTTACGGTTATCAACAAACTCAACCGTGGCATGTCTCTGCATTTCTTTCATGGAACAAAGGCTTGGATTCCTCCAGCAACCTAAAAGGATGCAAAATAAAATGCAAAATACGCAAAGAACAAAGCGAGGGTCCGCTTTAACGGCAGCTTTCTCTAATTTTAAAAGCTTTTTTATGCAAACCGTAACGGAAAAACACCAAAGAAAACAGAGAATGGAGTTAAAATGTATAAAATACTCCAGAAATCCACTCTGGGTTGTTTTTTATTCTGTTTTGTCCCGTTTGCATCTTTCCCTTTGATTTATATAAATGGATTGAAGAATCGAAAATTGAAAATGGACTTGCTTTTATCAAATCTACATTTTTTCCATATGGAAAATAAATTATTTTGGTAAAGTGCATTTTTCTTTGTGCTCTCCTATTCCATTCAGAAGTTAAGTTGATGCCGCAAATGCAATAAAATGCGGTGACGTTTGTGACTATTTTTTTCTAGGGCAAAGGAGTAAAAGCTATTAAAACGATGGAACTTGAGAGAGTGGAAAAAAAGAAACAGAAAAACTTTTACCTTTTTTCTCGTTTTCGCTAGTTTATGGGAGGACAGCTTCTTCTTAAATGGACTTTTCTAAAGAATCCAATAGAGAAAATCTAAATCTTCGAGAAAAACGACAATTTTCTCATGCTTTTACTTTCCAAGAGTTCCAAGAACTTTTCAAAATGTATTTGGCGGTCTGATATCCCAACTCTTGACTTTGTAAGCTTCCAGCAGTTTGGTTCAAGTAGAGATGACGACGATTTGGAGTTAAAATTCATTGTTTCTTTTTGTAACAAAGTTGGTGAACAAGAGATCTGCAACAGCTTTTGTAGATACTGAAACTCCCACACCCACTCAGAAAAACATACGTCTCCAGGAAATACTTACATTCGATCGTTTCTAAAATTTATTTTTGTTTTTCTTGGCAAACCCACTTTCAATTCAATATGTGATCTGATCCGTATTAGATAATCATTACTTGCATTCCAAAGACTGCAGTGGTTGACTCATACAGCGCTAAAATGCTAGTTTGCGACAATAAAAATGCGGAAAAAGGTAAATCGTGTTCCATTCTAAAAGAATTACGCCTTTGGTATTATTACCCAATGTTATCCAAGCCAAGCCTCTCAAGAATGAAATTTTCGGATGATTCCTGGAAATAAAAGCAGATCCAATCAAATCCAAACGATTTTTTTTAAATAAAAAGAGCAAATGGATGTATATGGTGCTGTTTTTGTTTGGAAAACAAGAGCAGTCATTGTTGAGGTTTCCTATTGACGTGATTGTTATTATTGAGCCTGTTTAATTTTCCAGATCTGAGCAATGTTTCTGAGCGTTTCTAACCAATTGTTTCACGCAGGAAGTTAAAAATAGGGAAAATGATGAGTTTTTGTAAGGTTTTCGAGCTTTTTCGAGTGAAAGTAGTTGAAACTTTTGAAAGTGGGTTTAAGGTCAACTTTTGTAGGACTACCTTATTGCTTCCCTTTCAAATCTAAAAGCAAAAAGTTTGAAGTAGAGGATTGAATGAACTCCAAATGTTAGAAACCTTTTTGTGTCAAAACAAGGCATTTCCAAGAATTATTTTGTAAATAAAAAACAAACTAGGAACAAATCTATAGGCAAATTGGTACAGGCGTTTTTATTTTTCCATTAAAACTAAACAGGCTTCAAAAACAAAGCAAAAATGGATCATTCAAGTGACTTTACCAGGGCAATTTGATCACTTAAAATCATAAACTCCGCAATAAAGCCCATTTTTGAATTAATTAAACCAAATTTGAATCAATCCTTTGAATTTTTCTCTTTCAGAACTTTTAAAACCTCAGAAACTTTAGGCCTATCGGATGAAAACGCATTTAAATACTTAAACTCCACATTTCCTTCCTTATCCAAGATAACATCTCCAGCCATTTGGATCATGTCCTCAGGAATTCCAGGATACGGCTCAGGAAAGCTTCTGTTGGACAACTTCCTCATCACAAAATACTTGGCTGTGTCCTGTCCAAACACTTTTCGTACCGATCTATGCATTCCAAAGTAGTTATAAAGGGTTCTGGAGTTGTCCAAGTACATTGGAAAGGGACACTTTATTTCTTTCATCCACTGTCTGGCTATTTCCTCCACGCTGAACGAGACAATGACCACTTGGCAGTCCTCTGCGGAAATTGCTTTCTACAAAAATTAATTTTTAAACTACCGCCAAAATTTAATTAAAATTTTAAATCTTACCGCTTGCTCCACAACGGCTGCCACGTGATCTCGTCAAGGCAATCACCAAAACATTCTTAAAAACAACAGCCAAGTCCTTCCCTTCCCACTCTTCTTCAAAATCTCCCCAAGACTTATCCCGATCTTATCTGACCCCAACGCCTGCAACTGATAACCCAAAGGGTTAAATTCCAATCCGTATTTACTCCGTTCAAGATCCACAAGCTGCTTCTGACACTTCTCCAAGAATTCATGCCATTTCCCATAACTTTGAAAATATTCCTCCACCAATTCCTCCAATCCTTCCTTATCCTTCCCCTTGTAAGTTGCTTGATAAGCTCCAAGCTTGTCTTCAAACTCTTCTAGGGTAAGACATCCCACTGAGGAAACTAGATCTACAGAGGCGAATAAACTTTTAAAAAATGGAGGGGCCTCTGTGGAGGTCACCGACACAATTCCTTTTTCTTTAATTGCAGCGCCGATTGAGTCGATAAGAGAGGAGATTGTTGAACAGTATCTGACCAAGGCGCCCTCCATCTCCTCATCAGAACTCACCTCCATTTCAGAAGTGTACAGCCCAAAGGCTAAAACGTAACTGATTTTTTTGCAAACGCGCAAGTTGAACAAGTTGAGTAAAATTACGCAATTGCAAATTTAATGTCAATCAGGTCCTTCATAATCACAATTTAGTTTGATGATTGCAATCTCATGCATAAAAACTACAGAAGCTCTTTTATTTCTATCATGTGAAGGCCCCACGTCGTTAATCTTTTTATTCATTGCAAATAAAATTAAAGCCACGCCCAAATAAAAGGTTTTGATTGAACTGTTTTTATTTTGATCATTTTTATTCCAATTTTTAACCTTAAAAAGACGTTAAAACCAAGCAAAAATGGAAACTAATCCTTTCAGTGACTTTACCATGGTAATTTGATCACTAAAAATCATAAACTTGGCTAAAAAAACGTCTTTTTACAAATAACTTTAGTTTTTCTTTAAAATTTCAAGAACATTTTCAACTTTTGGCCTATCAGATGAAAAATTATTTAAATGTTTAAATTCCACATTCCCTTCCCCATCCAAGACAACATCCCCACCCATTTGAATAAAGAATAACATCATCTGGGATTCCAGGATACGGTTCAGGAAACTTCCTTCCTGAGAGTTTTCTCATCACGAAATATTTCATTGTCTCCTGGCTAAAAACTTTTCTAAGGGATCTTTGCATTCCAAAGGAATTATAAAGGGTTCTTTCAGTGTCCAAGTACATTGGAAAGGATGAGCCCATCTCCTTCATCCACTGTCTGGCCACTTCCTCCACGTTGAAGGAGATAATGACCACTTGGCAGCCTTCTGCGGCGATTGCTTTCTACAAAAACCAATCATAATCAAAGTGATTAACTTTAAAAATATAATTATTTTTAACCTTACCGCTTGCTCCACAACGGCTGCCACGTGGTCTCGTCACGGTAATCACCAAAACATTCTCAGAAATATCAGCCAAGTCCTCCTATTGTACCTTAAAATATCTTTAAGGCTTATCTCCTCCACCTTATCAGGTCCCAGTGTCTTTAATTGATAACCCAAATGGTTAATTTTCACTCCGTAAGTGTTTTCCTCAAAAGTTTTAAGCCTTGCTTGGCACTCATCCATGAATCCATGCCAATTCCCGTAGCTTTTAAAATATTCTTCAACAAGTCCCTCCAACTCTTCCTTATCATTCCCCTTGTAAGTTGATTGATAAGCTCCCAGCTTATCTTCAAACTCTTGGATTGTGGAGCAACCCGCAGAAGAAATTAATTCCACGGAGGCAAAGAACGTTCCAAAGAAGGGAGGTGGATTTACAGAAGCTACTTTAACAATTCCTTGCTCGTTAATAGAAGCCCCAATGGATTCGATTAGGGACGAGATTTTTGCACAGTATTTACCCAGAGCTTCCTTCATTGAGAATTCCCCCTCCATCTTTACAACTTTGATAAGAAAATTGAAGTGAGCCAAGCAAGATTCAAAAGTTTACTAAAACCTTAAAAAATGAAAAGCATTTCAAGGTTAGCTCCAGCTTAAGTTGTTTTATTTTTGTCGAGGCAAGCAAGTTGTATTCCAACCAGTTTTATATGAAAAAAGTGATTTACGCTAATTTTATTCTCGTTTTATTAAACTTGGCTTAATTTATTAAAATTTTTCTGCTTGTCCATTGAATTAAATAACCTGTTTCGTTTTTTATCAAGCTCAGAGAGATGTGCTTTATGAATTATTCATTTTTATACATCTCATATTGCGTAGAGCTTGCTCACACGCTAACAAAATACATATTTGGCTGCGAAATAAAGAATATCAATCACTAAAGCTAACAAAGTATATTATGGCAATATAAAAAGTTGCCATACAGCTTTCATTTTTTAACCATACAACTTGATATTTGTAGAACTAACAGAATAAGCGCTCAAGCGTAATTTGTATGGGTTTCATTGATTTGTTTGCAATTGATAAAACGCTGAAGACAAAATAATTTAGTTCATAATTACATAAAGTACATGACCAGAAGTATCAATATTATCTTACATTAAACATTTTAATTTTTTAAGCGTGTGACATTAAAGTTAATAATTATTGACTGAACTATTCTTTTGTAAAAGACTGAATACAAGATAAGGTGGAATTTTCATTAAATATTTAAATAATTATTTTCATTAAAGAGTTTGAGAGATCAAGTTTGACTACCACCACTTGAGCTGCACTTGAAACCAATACAATGTAACGCTGAATCCAGCAATGACCGTTGCATAGCACCATAAATAGCACAGGCTTAGATAATGCGAAGTGTACATCGTGTAAACTGTTAAGTTGACCAGTCCAGTTAAAAGGTTCCCAAGGAGGAACACTGCGAGTCCGTTGAAACAAATCGCTTCCAGCAGAACAGGAGACTTGGAAAGGTCCGGGAGCAATACAAAGCTTCCTTCTTCAATCTTCCTTTTGTTCTCACTGACTTCCTGTTCAGAATCTGATTCCTCCTCGAATAGACTTCCCTCCAGTGATTCTATTTCTCTTGCAATTTGGTCAATTCTTCTTTGAATCTCTTTTTTCTTTTCTGCTTGAGCTTCACCCGATCCCTTTAGCTTCTTCATAGCTTTGAAAGCATCCTTGAGTCTTCCCTCCAGCTCCTCCAGGTGCTTATCAACATCCTCATCTTTCTTTGGTTTCTTCTTAAAAGCCTGCAGCCTTTCCATTCTCATCCGCTCCCTTGTTTCTTTGCTTTGATCTTGCTTGTCCAATTCATAGAACAAAATTGGTCCGTAGAGCAGTCCATGATGCTGAAGGACAATCTGCACAAAGCTTAAGAAGAGCTGTCCCCACATTAAATAATAATTTAATCCGATCATCCACAAAACATAGGATAAATTCGCAGTCCTCCTGCAAGGCCTTCCCCCAACCCAGGTCACAACAGCGTAGCATCCCCAGACCAAACCAAGCTGAAGTAATGACTGAAGACAGTACTCAGCCCAGTCCCGAACACTTTTCCTTTCTTTTTTGAAGTACAGCACCCTTCCGAAGTAAACGCTGGCTAAGTAAATAGCAAGATAACCGAAGAGCGAGAAGATTCCTTCCCGATTTGCATGGAGGAGGGTGGACTGTCGGGAGACTGTAGGGTTTAGGATGAATTGATCTTGAAAGTTGTTGCGATGAAGGCCCCATTCGTACAAAAGGGAGGTTACTGCGGCTAACTTTAAAGCGTGGGAGGGAGAGAAGAGCCGGAACACGATTGAGCTGAGGATTTTAACTCCTGCCAGGGTGAAAAAGAAGTTCCAATGTACTCCGTATTCCTCCACCACCTCCTGGTATTCAATTCCTGCAATGACAACAAAAATAATCAATAAAATCTTTAAAATCCTTATAAATAATTAAATTCCGAATAAATTATTAATTAAAATCTCACCTTTAACAGAGATGAGCCTAACAAAGCCGAGGATAATAATGGGAATTGAAGATTTCAAAGATTTTACAAGATCTGGCCCTCCCCCAGCCTTGTTTCTAGCTTCCGGTGCGACAATCCCATTGGCAAAGACGAAACATCCGGTGCCCACATCCATTAAACTAATCCCGTAGTCTTTAGTCTTCGCAAAACGCCTCGGAAAGATTTGGAAGTCCACCGCGAGGATGCACAGAACAGTTATGTAAATCGTAATAGCTCTGTAGTTCGTAATGAAGGGAAGCCTCCCGTGATTATTCTCACTCCATCCGGTGGGCAGCCCCTTGATCTTATCCCAATGTCCTTTCCATCCAAGCCACTTGGGCGCAGTCACGGAATGATTTACCACGAGTATTCCAAAGATTATGAAGAGGAGGGTTA
>JAANSO010002153.1:0-14289 GCA_036507315.1 Lepidocyrtus fimetarius
ATGATTTCTACGCAAAAATTGCTGACATTTGCCACATATTTTCCCATGTAGGAAAACATGCAAATTTCATGTGATTTCAACAAATCATTTCTTTCTGGGTCCTTCCACACAAGCAATTATCTATGATTTATAAGGAAAAACTGCTACTGCTTGTTTTGTCAAGAGTGATCAGTTTTTCTGCTCCGTTGACGTAATCATCAAAAGACTGTTTTGGTGTGTGGCAGAAACTCACTTTCCATTTCATTCATAAGAAAACTTTTTATAGTGATTGTTCCCTGTAATATCTGCGTGATGTTGTCTAATGAGCCCGATACAATCAACAATTACAATCCAACTGAGAGAAGCTCATACAGCTCAAAAGCTAAACGCTAGATAGGAAACGAGGAAAGAGGCGAAAGGAACACAATGGCTACTCTAAATGGACTTTTATCAGATAATAAATACTTCTTTCATGAAAAATCCTATATAGAAAGTATTTTCAAAGCCATTCTCGGCTACATCAGTAAACTAGTAATTATTATAGTGTTCAATACAGAGCTTTGATAATGATACCTAAAAAATAATATAGAAAGTTGTAAATTGTCTGAAAATACTGCAATTGAAACTTTTCGTTCTTTAACCAATTATTAGCAATGCAAAATTAGCATTTCTTTGAAGAAAAATGTTAAATATTAAAAAGTGCAATAAAATAAGGCTTACTTGGACATGCTCCGGGAGCAAAGGAAAGGTCATCAATTGCAATATCGCCCAAGTTGTTTTTCCCAACCTCCCCTTCAAAAACAATCTGTAAGAGCGTTAAAAAATGTGAGTCACGTAGAGCTCTTAATGCATTAGAGAAAGAAGCTCTTAGTCTCATCACCCCAATTTTTTATAAGAAATCAAAGTAACCTTAAAAGCTGTAAAGGACGAGATTGGAACTTGTCCTTGATACCAGGCATTGCCTGCTTCTCCAGAGAGTGACCAGATTGTCCGATCTTGATCGTCTTCAACGTCATGTACGATGACGCGTAATGTTCCAATTCCGTTTCCGTACATGTGAGTCCAGAATCTCATACAAAGTGGTGCATCTGCCCCTGAAAAAAGGGATAAGTCATCAGTTACTAAAAAAATTAGAATCATTTAATGTCATATGAGATTAGGTTCAAGTTGCATAATATTTATGTTCAATCATCCGTGTAGATTTTAATCGATGTTAACCTTGAACTGTTCATCTTTAAACTAGTCTACCAGTGTTTTTTTAATTTTGTTTTTTCGCTTTCTATGCAAAAGGGAATCCTCAATGCTTTGTTCCTTTTCCTATCTCCCGTCAGTGAATTAATTGAACGGGAGGCCATTAAAGACTTGCTTTGTAAAAAGAGAGTAATTACAAAAAATCTCTGGAAGCGACATGAAAAACTGGAGAATTGACGCTTTTCAAACAACGTTGTTGAAAAAAGTGTTTGACAAACAACACCATGACAAATAAAAAACAAGCTTTGTCTATCAAATCATAATAATCACCATAATAATCATACGGCTTCATGCCTGGATAACCACTCGTGTCTCACGATATCTAAACAAATAACGACAAAAGACAAACAAGCTTGGATAAGATCGCGTTTTTTCCCTATTAAAACGAAGAATTGCTAGTATGAAAGATGAGTGAATTTGTTGAGATAAAAAGAAGAATAATAAAAGTCATTTTGTTTGATGTTGACGATGATAACTGATTACATTTCTTTGACAACTGCATAAAGAGCCTTTTTTACAAATTATCTAAAAACTCGCTGATTGAAGTTCCCACGAATCCCTAAGTTGAAATATTTGAGTAAAAAAATAATTACGTATAAAACTGTACAAAGAAAGGGTGAATTTTAATGGGAAATCATCATCCTTTTAATTATTAAATGTATTTTGTCAATCATCCTTTTACCTTGATTTAAGCACTAATCAGTTATGGCATGTCTGCTCACGTTTACGTAATATTGAATAAGGAGACTTGTCGTGAATATGACATGGTGACAAAACAACAAATTTCCGCAAAGCAATTTGTTTTCTTCCGCGTGCACAACATCGTGAAGCGTGTTTACATCCAATTTGGAAACATGTCCTTGAAATTTGCAAATATTTTTGCAATTTTTTAAAATTAGAACAAATAAATTGATAGAAGTCAAGTAAAAATTTTTAAGGAAGTTTCAAATCAATTGCTTTTTAATTTAACTTTTTGTTTATTGTTCAAATGTCCACGATTATCTTGACCTTCTTTTATGGAAATATTGCAATTTTGGTGAATTTAATGATCATTTTTAATATGTGAAAATAACGTCTAGTCATCTCGTGCGTAAAACAAGACGGTAACAAGATAGGCAAAATGATGACGTGTATACAATTTCAAGTTTTAAGTTCATCATGTAGCTTCTTATAATTTCTTTCCATAACAAAAGTAACAAAAACTTACAGAAAAGCAAATACGGGAAATTTCTAAAGCTTTGATAATTCATTGTTTAAAAAAGGTTTCAACTTTCGGTGTTGTATTCTCAAAAACTTGACAGAGTTACGTAAAGCACTTTATCATTTTCTTAAGGAGTATGCATTAACTCAGTTTTCCATTCAAACTGGAGCATATTGAAGAATAATGAGGGAAAGTTATAAAACTCAAACAAAGAACAGGTATGAAGAAAATGTCAAAGGAGGAATTGCAAAAATAGAGGCAGCCTTCACCAGCATTTAAAGTTTAAATTTTGAAAGAACACTTAAAATAATTCTTTAGAAATTGGCATTTCTTTTTATCTCCCGCATTTTGTAGGTGTTGATGCTTCTCAAAGGGAACTTCGGGGTTTATTTAGCTTTCTAGCTTAATTTTCCATCGCCCGTATTCTGCATGTAAAAACTGTATTTTTATTACGAAACTAATGCAATACTAGTTTGAGTTGGTGTTTGCAAAATTTAATTGTTCATCCAAAAGTAGGGAAAGTATCTGAATATTATCGTTAACAAACTTTTCTTTAATAGCGCCATTCCTACTCGCGATTTCCCCGTTATCATTATTATTTTAGCACTTTATATCCCACCTCTTTCCTTGCAACCACTACTTCAATATCGACTTCATTCTCTTCATCATCTTCCATTCATTGCAAAAGCTACATATAAAACAGTGTGTAAACTGTTTCCCAACTTTTTTGTCTTAATGTTTCCACTTTGCTGCGGCTGCTCCCCCCAAACTCTGCAGCGGAATAAGTGGAATTTCACCAAAAATATTTATTATGAAGCCTTCAACTGATAAATTCCTTTAGGCTCTTTCATTGTTTCTTGGAATATTTACAATTAGTATAGGACAAAACAGGATGTCAAATAAGCCTGTGTCTTCTCCAGCAGTTGAAAAGGACGATGCAGGATTGTTTTTTATTACACAAGCTTATTTCAAAGTTGTTTCTCCGGATTTTACAAAATGAAACAAAGCATGAAATGACATTATTGAACTAGTTTTATATTTTCAACTGCCATGTTAAAGATGACCATGGAAATACAAAGATAAATATTTCTGAGTAATTCAATGATTTAAATTGGCGCTCAAAATCAGTTAACAATTTTATGTAAATGAACCGTCTAAAAATATTGGTAAAAATGAAATGGTTCAATGACCTACGAATGGTAATTTCTTGCCTCGTTCCCTCGTGGTTTGTCCTCCCCTTTAATAACGGCAAGGATGAGACGTAATAATCATAATAACAACACAAATAGTAATAATAAACAATAATAACAAGACTGGACATGATCATCGTCTCTGACGTAAGTGATGTCGATGTGATGATGAAGCTATTATTGGTTTATTTATTGTGCGTAATACTTTCCCCAATGTTGAATTCTGATAGCAGAGAAAAGTCGTAAACTCGAGACATGTTCCCGAAATATATGGAGATAAAATGAAGGAAAGAGAAAGCAAACATACTTGTGCCGTAATTTCTTTCCCGGAGTCTCCAATTTATAGTATCATAAACAGTAACATCTACCAAATAATGTGAATCCAGAAAGTTTGAGACACGCAATCAAATATTATTTACCGTCGGTTCCCCTCCAACTTTTCACAAAATAATAAACCACGTTAATTTAACGGAAACTAGGACAGACAAAATATTCATAATGTACTTATTTCGATATTGGGGTAATGTAATCCGACAATGTTATAATGCGGTTTTAAAATCAATTTAAACCTCAATTGAAAAAAATCTTATCTAATTCGTAAATTAACTTGTGCTCTAGTTACATAAGAAATTAGACACTTTATTGACAAGTTAAATTGTTAAATAATAAATTTTCCTGCATTTGATTACGTAATTTAATTCTACTACAAAAATAAGGAACAAGAGTGGAACGTCCCGACCTTGCAAATTGGGCCATGGGCATAGCCATGCAATAAAACGACACGGGGAGCAATCAAGTTTTAAAGTTTTGGATGCACATGATTTATTCATTTGCACGTTTATCCTTTTTTATAAGCCGCAAAATCCTTTGGAGTTATGAAGCAACAATCATTATAATGCATAAGATTTTCATAATATTATGCAAGCAAATTGGACTCGAGTTGGGATGAACTGATAATAAATAGAAAAGCAGACTTACTAGTTGATGAGAACTCTCTGGATGATAACCTTGCTTTATCCCCCGATCTTCTCGGAAAGGCTGAGTCAATGTACGCATAACCTCCACTGCTCCCTCCATGTGTGTAACTGGCACGGTCCATAATAGGTCCTGTAGCTGGGTTTTGGCTCCCTCGGCCCTGTAAACAAGAAAATGCTTAAAACTTCGACATTTTGTATCTTGTTGAAGGCTTTTGTCAAAACTACAGAGAAGGGGAATGTAATCATATCATGTGTCCAGAGAGCCAGACGCAGACTTTCCATCTTGATTTTCCTACAAAAATCTAACTTTTGGAGATCCAGTTCCTTTTTACTTTATTGCTCTATATTTTCCCTTAAAATCAAGATGTCCGCTTGATTGCTTGTATGAAAAAATGTCTGCCCTTTTAAAAGAGTTTCAAGACAAGGAGCTGTCATAACAGCGACATCATCACTGTGACATTAATTGCATTGCGAAAAGTGTGTATGAAACGCTCTTGTTGTAGCTTCTGGTAATGGCGTTTTTATGGATAGCGCGAAGTGGCTTGCATGATGAATCGGAAAGCTTTCTAGATGTAGCTTCCCGTTTAAATCCAAACCCTTCCATGTCAAAACTACTTTTTTGTTCTACTTTTCCCTCTATACACGTGTACAATTAAAATCATTCCTTTTGTCTGCTCGACATTTGAAAATGGCCAATTTAAAGAGTATAAAAGCCTTCATTAAATTCGCATAAATGCCCAAAAGTTATTTCAAAATCGTAAAATGATTTCTAGATTTTTCCAAATAAAATTTAAGTATTTAAGCCATAAAGCATTGAATTTAGATAAAAAAAAGGGTTACCAAGGTCCATTCAAAGTCATCCTGCTGCTCATTTGTCCAGTCACAGAAACCCCCGTCGAATGTGCAATGGCCAGGGCATTGGTCTGCCGTTTTGAACATTACATCATCAATGGCAATGAATCCTCGGTAGCGTCTGCTCAGCTGAGATGGCTCCCTGGGGATGCCTTCCAAGTAGATCTGCAAAATGGAAAAATCCAGTATTATACAATGCACTCTTCTTAAATTATTAAATCTACACAACTGTGAAATTAAAACTGGGGTTGGAACGGTGTTTTTGTTCCGGTTAGGCCTACCGCTGCTCAAATTACCCCAAACGTTCTAAAAAAGAGAAATCTTTCTCCAAATTCTGTATAATTTTAATATTAACTGCACGTATATCTTAAGGTTATTTTCAATCGTAAATTGACGTTTTGACTTGCATGGATTTAATGAAGACAAGAAATTCCTTTTAATAGAAACTTTTCACACATAAAATTCAACTTTAATTGGATTTCCAAGTTACGTCATTCCGGTTTTTATTAGCAATAAGAGAACTGCTTTTGGAATTTAACAGGAAAGGAGATAAATGCTCGACACGTGGACAAGTGCCTCATGTCGAGTGAAAATAACCAAAGCGGCTTTCATTGACCTTGCAATTCAAGCTATGATTTTGTATAATCTCTATTCACAAAGCTTTTCTTCTTCAAATTATCCACGTTAGTCCCTTTTATGGTGATTATACAATAAATTCCATCTTAAAAATGAGTTTATTTTCCAGATTTTTCTTAACGTAGGTAAATACGATTGCGTCACATGTTAAAGATCTATTTTTATAATTGATTAGTAAACCTTTTTGATTAAGTCTTTTACCTGATGAGGGTGTCTGCAAGTGTAAACGACTTCGGCAGTTTTCCACTTCCCATCAGTGGAATCCCTTGTTTCCCACAAGACTACGTCCTGCCCGTGGTTGTCATCTCTGCTGAGCTGTGATAACCCATCGAAATTGTATCTACCTTCGGATTGGAGAATGGGGTGGAGCAGGACTCTCATTTTCTCTGGACTGAGCCCCGACAATGAGTACCTGTGCAATAAAATCGTGTTAAAGAATAAAGCTTAAGAAAATACAAATCGTGATCAAACTTGGCTATTTTAAGGATTAAAAGATATCCGGAAGATTTAAGTGCATATAAAACTGCATGTTAAATTACGACCTTCTTTTCCACTCTAGTTTATCCCAGAATGTTTTGTTTTTATGTGTAAAATAGGTTTTATTAGGAAAAAATGCTTTTTACTCTAATTCAAATGGAACGTGACGCACGTTTTTATCAAATGCCCCAAAAAATGAAGAAACCCCAAAGAATTTAACACCCTAAGCCGGGTTTTAAAGGATAATAGTACGGCTCGGTATGCCCCAATACAAATTTATGCATGATTTTATTAAAACCCGTTTCAATTCAAGCGAAAATTAAAACCCAGCTGCCAACTCTGATTCTAATATAATCATCACTTTCACCGCTTCTGTTTTGACCTTAAAAATTGAAAAGCATAAAATTTTGATGATTCTCATGGGGAAACCTGCTTGTTTTCCTTGATTTTGCCATGACATGTACACGCTTTTAGTTTTATATGACACTTAAAATCCTCGTAGAGAAAATTATGTAAAGTGGTGAGGTTATGCAACGCTTTGTAAAATAAGGTTACGTACTTGAAAGAAAGACAACCTCCAAGAGCAGATGTTGGGGGGTGAACCGGGCCTTCCAAAACAGCACTTTGGGAAGATCTTCCTGAAATGTTAGGGATTTGGGATGTTTCAAAGACGATGTAGCCGCCTGAATAAAAATTAATTTGGTTTTTTACGGTAAAAGGTTTAGCGTTAAAAATTAGTCGCTTTTTGTAATGCCAGAGTGATACGTTACGCAAGAGATAATCCATCTGAAACATAATTTGCATTACCTTCCTTGTCTTCGCTTCCATCTTCGGCAGGGCCCCCAATCCAGTTACTGTTAAGTCCATGGGATAGTTCCCATTGGAGTGAGCTGAGGTTGCTGTGACTCCACCCGCAGAGTTCAGGTTCCTCGCCAGACCCAAAATTGCAGGAATCTGCTCCTACAAGCCGTCCATAAGACCGAATCCATCCGACTATAACACCTGATATGGGAATTGTATCCCAGAACCCATTTCCTTTTTTAGCCTAAGTGCTCTTGTTGGCCAACACATAATTCCCTCCACCAAAACACTTCCAATCACTCCCCACAATGAACAAAGACTCCCCGCAATTTACATGAACCGCTCCAACAAGCACTTGGCTAATTTACTTTTAAAGCCGTGGAAAATCCGTATTTTCCGCATTAAAACGATTAAATCCACATGATTTAATCGTTTTAAAATATTGCATAATTCTAATCTTTCAGAACATTTGCTACAACTAAACATGCTCAAAGCCCTTTTTTAATCAGTTCTCTATGTGTGGATTACAGAGATGCGGTTAGAGAGATAATTTTGAGGTGTTACAGTGGATGAATTTAAAACATTCCGAATCCGAGATTATGTCCGTCAGATCTCACCTTTTAAATTGTACTTTGTTGAATAAATAAATGCTTTTTACAGTGCAAATACAAAACAAGCGAATAAAAATTCTTCAACTATCATAATCATCATTTCTCTCACGTGATTAAAATTGTCAACTGAACATAATCATATTTTGAAAGCCATGTATCATCTCGCAAAAGCATCATGCATTTTTGTGACCTGTGCAAATCTAAAAAGCCATTTTGAAAAAAGTCATTCCAAGGTTGCCCTTATTGAAAGGTTAAAAAGGGCAAACCAAAGGGGAAAAATCACCTCACCTGGAAATACTTGTCGGCCGCTCCGTACCTGGAAAAAGAAAGTCGCAATTTAAACGTTTTAAGTACAAAAAAATGGATTTTGTTCAGCTAATCTTTGTCAAGTGGAATTTTCCTAGATAGTCTAAACTAAAGCCTCTTACAAGCTTTCCTTTTCATTCCTTTTGTATTTTTTCATAGTAGGAATCCTTTAAAACGCTTTATTACATTTTGGTTAATTAGAAATCATATCAAAAGAAACATTCCAGGAAAGAATGAGGAAAACTCGGATTTTAAGCTATGAAAACAACTCTTTGAATATCTCAAGGATTTTTGTTATGTGAAGCAAAATAATTCCAGTTCTTTAGTAAATTCATTTTCCCTTTCCTCTGGAATTTGTACGTAGGTGTGAGGAACAAAGACTTAACACTTTATAAAACCATGTTTTCCCCTGTTTTGTAAGAGCTCACCAAACTCATTCTTTCTTTCGTTATTTCACCATTCTCCAGAGAGGCTCTCAATAAATCGTGACAAAATTAGATAGCCAATTAGCAAGGAAAAATATTTCTGATATTTTTACCCTTCTCCAAACAATTGAACAAAAACGTTTACATTGAAAAAATCATGCTCGTGTAATTCACATAAAAATTATGAGGAAACTGAAAATTGAGAGGGTTTCCTTTTCAAAAGTTTTTAAATGGGAAGCCATTCACATAGTGTTTTTGCTTTAACTTACCCTGTTGAGATCCGAAGAGCCAGATTCGACGGAGGATGAAGCAGCGGATAAAAGTGTTTCGTTTGTGTCCCCCGTGGGCAGAGAGAAGGACAATCTAGCGAATGCTAAGAAGCTTACGTAAAATATCAATCCTAACTGTGTCCACTCCAATCTTATCACTCGCTCGCCTCTACTTTTTCCCTTTCTTTTTCTTCTTTTTGAAGATTTGACTGTTGAAGAACATGATTTGGATACTACTGTGACGTCATTGGCGGTCTCCTTAAAGGTAATTATGCGGGAGGATGATTCCCATCTTGGGGTTGGGGACTCTCCCAAAAATATACTTTCACTTCCCATTCTTTCTCGTTCTTCACCTCTTGATTATATTACACCACATAACTTAATTCAGTGTTTGACGTAAAAGTATTTCACAAAATGGTAAACTATCCACTTTTTTATTACATGATGTAACCTCCAAAATAGAAATTCGTGTTAAAATACCCTAAAAATATAAAAATAAGAAAAAGTTTCAGTAAAAGGACGAATTTTTCTGTAGGAATTGAAAGTAATGATATGTCAAAGCACGAAATCTTAATGAACACTTCAAATTTCCAACGAAAACTTTTCCTTTCTCGTTTTTCGAAAAAGCTTTAAACCTATCTTTCTTCACGCTTTTACAATAAAAGAACTGAAGTGATTTTTCTACTTGAACGAGCCTGGAACAAGAGTAATTTCTTTATCTGATTTTTAAACTATTATACAACGCCAATTAGAGTTCCACCCTGTACAGAAAACCATTGGCTACTACGTAACATACTTCTCATTTCTCGTTGTTGTTTTTTTTTGCAAAATACCGACTCGTCCAAAACTTTTGCATTCACTGCCGGTCATTCACCGCTTCCATTTGAATGGAGAGTAATCTACATTCCCTACCTCTTCTGATGTTGTTGCTGCTTTTGTACTTTTTTTGTGAACTCCCGCTGCCGCAATAAATCATTATTCTTGATAATTTTTAATAGCCACTAGAACCGTCCCAATTTTATTAATGAGGAAGGAAGTGGCAAGAAAAGGGGACTATGGCGACATAAATGAAAATATGAAAAAATCACCTGCGGAGTTATTTACCTTTTTCGGACAATGTTCCCAAATAAGTCAATCTTTTAAACGCAAATTGAGAAAAGAGGGATTGAATTCTACACAGGAAATTCTATTTGAAAGTAAAATTGAGTTTTATTGGAAGTTATTTTCTTTATAATTTGCAGCAGTAACGCATGTAAACAAATGTGTTTTGATTGTAAAAAGCAACTTTCCAAGTCTGCAAAGAAAACTGGAAAATGTTTCACGGGCCGTTGCAGCTGAAATGCGTTAGCAGCCCATTACACTAGAAATACCAAGACTTTTGCATTAATTGCTTTGTTTTGGCAAAATATTCCGTAGCAAGTGTTATGCCCATCTAGTATTTTCCTACTACTTCCGTGCTGCATAATCTTTGTCAGTAATAATATTTACATGGACATTACATGGAAAAATATATTCTTTTATTACGATATAAACTCTATTTTCTATGTCATTTTAAGCTTAGTTTGCACATCCACTGCTAAGAAAACTAGATTAGGCTTCATTCTGTGAAGAAACAAAGGGAAAAAGTAATGGCCAGAGTAAAAGGCTTTCATAATTCACATTATGAGCTTTCTTGTTTCCTTGTATAGACAAATAGCAACATCGTAAAAAATACTGTTTCGTTTTGGACAAGTAGCCATGGCAATTTCAGGTGAAATTTAGGTCGGTTATTATGATAATACCTGGATCAACAACAACGCATAAACCTAGTAAGATGAAAGACAATAACTTCTAAAAATAAGAAACAAATCGGCTTTTCCCACACAAGAGAAGCCTCCGCCGGAAGCCAATTTCTGCATTTATGCTCTAATTTAACAATAATATTATGTATGGCTTACCTCTTCTAGTTCTTTCCAAACTGAAGAAAAAAAGTAATTCCGTAGAACTTTCCACAGCAGCTTCCAATTGGAAAGGAAACGGAGGAAGACTTACACGGAAAGAAACTGATTTTTACCTCTTACTTTTAAGGGGAATTATGCACTAAACGAAGAAATTAGTTCTGCATTTTATCAAATTAAAACTACACTTTTAAAAGAATTGCGGAAGTTATCCGGTTGAATTAGTTGTGTAACTTTGCCACTTTAATAAACGTGCAAGGTTATTTTATTTAATTGTTGTTAAGTCGTGACATCTTTGCTCGTATGGATTTTTATATTTGATAAACAAGGACAGAAAAGAGCAAAATTCTTTCTCGGGAAAGAACTTTCAGATGACAAGGCAGGAAAGGAAATGAAAAAGCATCCGAGAACTAAATTTATCTTCTGTTTTTGAATGCACTTGCAATTATCCTCTGGTTTTTAAATAAGTATACAATCTGCAAGAAAATTGCACGTATTACAAATCACGTAATTTTTACATAGATTTAGAAAGTGAATTTTGGCACAAAAACTATTTTCTTTGCAATTTTATTACAACTTTATAGTTTTCTTAACAACTTAATCTGTGCTAAGCTCTGGTGATTTAGTCCTTAATTAGGAAAGGTGTATGTCCCGAAGGATGTCGTCAACTCTTGTAAACTACGAGAATAGCAACAAAACGTAAAATGAATCATCGCACTTTGAAAACCAAACTGACTGCCTCAATGTTTTACTCTTCTTCATATCATCATTTGCAAAAAAAGTGATTTATTTCTGAAACGAACCGTATCAAAATTTTCAACCTGTAATTTACACAGATTCCATTTCCCCCTCCACCTCTGTCACTTTTTTAAAGTGGTCATAGTCATATTTAACTTTAGCATAGTTAGGTTTCCATTAGCATGTGCAAGATCTACTTTTTCAGCAAATTACGTTTTTATAAAAAATAGCCATTCAAATGTAGCTAACTGTATTGCATGTAAATGTACGACAATTCTGTTAAAAATCAGAGCATTTTTATAAAATTGCGAGAGATCCGATGCTTTGTGTATTTTTAGTCATTTCACCCCAATTGTAATTTATACCAAAGTTATCTGATTCACTTTTTTATTTTTGTTATCATGCAATCTTGCAAACTTACATGGAATAAGCATTGGAAGTATTCAAAATACACGAGAAAGTTATTCTGATTCAAAACAGAGTTAGTCAGCATCAAATAGAGAAAAGTAATTATTTTTAAGCTAAAAACGTTGTAGTTTTTTTAGAAAATATGTATCACAATAAAGTAGCGCGCTTTTCCTAGCACCTAATTTACAAAATTTTTCTATTGTTGTATACTCATCTGCTCAAGCAACATTGTGAAGCTCGACGAGGGGAACCCGGAACACCGGAAATTCGAATGGGTGTTGCCGTCAAATTGTTTGCCCCCTCATTGATCACTGCAAAAACAGGTTTAGCCACACTAGTCATTCACCAATAAATACGGCGTAGCATAAAATAAAGCAAAACTGCATGGTAAAAATCCTGACATATTTTTAAACCTATTCTCACTTTTACGTCCTTTCAAAATAGTAAAAACGAAGGATTGTACTAAAATATTATACTACATATATGCAAAGTTAGTACTGACTAGATTTTTAGCTGTTTTTATGATTTCACATAAAATTTTGTACATGATTGGCAACTATTAAAGCCGTAGTTAATTACAGGATTGGAAAGTATCCGGAAATAATGTAAATCAATGCCGAAGCTCTAGTAAATATCCTGAGGATGATCAATTTGAAAAAGTAGCTTACATAAGCTCATTTCCTGAGCAATTTACTATTACACAGGTAAAAAAGATGCTCAATAAAACGAAGTGTCAAATTTGAATGTGGTTGCTTCGCACGTACGTCCATGAATCTCAAGTGTTATACAAAATATCCTTCACTTAAAATAAATGTCGGAGAAGCGTAAATCCTTTTTTATTCATGCTTATCAAATCAAACACGTTCAGATATTGTTTTTTATTTTTATGGAGCCTTTACTTGACAAGGTTGGTCAGCGCATCTCCGGATGATCTTGAATTGGATAAGAAGGATAATTATTTTAATGTGGAATGTTTAATGTCAACAGCCATAAATTATTTATGTAGGTATTTCCGTATAACATTGTTGCATTTTATTGAAAAAATCGTGCGCTTCTTCCTTCATTTTAAAAATAGAAATGACCACGAACCATGTGGAAGGACATAATTTAGTCACGAAACGTGTCAATCAATGCCGTTATGGAATCAACTCGCCTACTATTATGGATCTTTCACTATGCATAGTATAGATAGGACTTCAAAAATAGCTTTTCCTGCTAATCCTCGTGGAGCAGTTAATAGACAATGCCATATATGAAGATGTCATAAAAGAAAATCGTCATTTTCACCTAACTTCAAACTCCATTTTGCTCATTGTCTATGAACAATGCTTTAAAATAGGATTTAATTGGGTTTAACTTCCTCGTAGCATTAATATTACGTGTCAGGATAATATATTCCTAGGAGTATTTAATTCCTAACTATACTTTTGATGTCAGGCATATATTACAATTAAAACTTAATTTAATTTTGAATTAATTAACACGTGTGTGTAGGTTCCATCTAATATTCCATTCGTTCACCTCATAACGCCCACCTTACGTTTTAAATGAGTAAAAGGGAAATTATAGGAGCAAGTCCACAACAATGGATCCCGTTAGAAAGGCGTCCCCTTCCCTATTAAAATCGCACTTGGTGGCTAAAATGTTTTAGTTTTAGATCAATTGCATTTTCCAACGTTTCCACTCTGACTCAACATAGTTCACCGTATTGTGAAAAAATGAAATTAGCGGATTTTAAATTTCACCGGCTGTGTTATATAAAAAATTGTAAAAATAGGCTTTGTTAATACAAAAAACATATTTTTGTAAATACTAAAATAACTTTTAATCCCTGCTTTTATTGTTTGCGTATAGAGACTAGTTTCAATGTAGTTTATATAATCTGTTTATTTACCAGCTTTATTTAGAATTTTAACAAAGCTGTTAAAATATCCGTCTATTCTTTATTTATGTGTATATGCATACGGCTATTTTCAGATGCTATCTAGATGACGCTCTGTAAGTTGTGTGGGCATCTATTCCCATTAAACTTTATACTCTTTCATTTCTTGCATATACAGCCGCTGTAGTTTAATTCGTACTCAAAATGTACCCCATTTGATTTGTCAATGAATGATTAAGTTATTTATGGATATTCCTTTCACGACATTAGTTTTTAACGCAGTGACATTCTCCAATATTTCCTATAAACATAAAAAAGGATGAGCAATCAGACGGAGCATAATATAGCA
>JAANSO010002154.1:0-14287 GCA_036507315.1 Lepidocyrtus fimetarius
CCTGCTGGGTTTACTGGAGCTGTTGTTGCGGACTGCGCTAACGTAACAGGAAATCCACTTCCTTCATTGAAATGGATTTTGCCAAAAGAAATTGAAGAAACAGAGTTAAAAGTTGAACTGGGGGAGGATTACACTCGCCTCCTCTTTCCAAAATGGGAGGATAAATACTTTGGAACTTATTTGTGTCAGGCAAGTAATATATTTGGGAATAGTACAAAATCAATTACTTTCCAGGCGGAGAGAGGAGGTAATCAAAAGATTTTGAATTCAATTAATCTGTATTTGTATGGCATCTGACGGATCTAATAACATTTTTGGACGCACACATAATACAGAAAGAACTTCGAAATTTGCCATCACGGTTTCCTCCTCTTTGGGAGGTTCCGCCTTGTTTCTAGCAGGATTGATTGGTTTCCTAGCATGGAGAATTCGAAAGCAAAGGAGAGACTTTGAAGAACAAACGTTAAAGGCAATTAAAGAGTTTAAAAATGGAATTAAATCGAATGAAAAAATGGGGCTAGGCAATACCAATTTGGATCCAAACTTTAATGTGATGCAGTTGCCCTACAATGAAGGGTTTGAAGTACCTGGGGATAAGTGGAATATTGGTATAAATGTAAAATAAACTTTTAAAATTGTTTTCAAAATAATTATTAACACAGCATTATGTTTTTAGAGGATAAGCTTTTGGGCTCAGGGCAATTTGGAATTGTTAAAATGGGCCAAATCCTACAAAAAGGCGATTGGGTGAAAGTGGCTGTAAAAACTTTGAAATCTTCTGTGGAAATCGATGAATTTAAAAGTTTTCTGTTCGAGTTAAAGATTATGGCTTATCTAGGACAGCACAAAAATATTGTAACTTCAGTTTTACTCAATCATATTTTCTTAAATTTTGAAGACAGGTAATGTAATACTTAATAATTTTAGGTAAGCTTAATTGCGGCATGCACAGAAGGAATCAACGAAAGTAAATTACAATTCTATTAACAAAAATATTTATTGTATGTTAGTTAATCTGCTATTAATATATCTGCAAATACTAGGGAATATATTTATTGGTGTGGAATTTCTGGACAATGGCTGTCTTGTGGACTACCTTCGTAAATATCGTGGAACCTTTCAAAACATGGTTTCAAACGATGGAAAACTATTGAACGACACTTCCTTTTTGTAATTTTTTTTACAATAAGCGCATTTTATATATTTTTTTTGAAAAGTAATCATGTTTCACCTCACATTTATCTTTGAATTAAGAAACAACTCAAGTCAGTATGCAAACATCAGTTCAATCTCAACCTATGACTTATACCGTTGGAGTTATCACGTAGCTTGCGGGATGGAATATTTAGGAATGAAAAAGGTGAGATAATTTCTTTAATTATAAATAAGAAAATCATTTAACGTAGAACTGACAAACATTTGCTATTATGATAGGTGCTGCATGGTGATCTTGCAGCCAGAAATGTTCTACTCTCAGCAAGAAATGTGGCTAAAGTAGGGGATTTCGGGTTATCTCGCGTGTTAATGAACTCTGAAAATTACACAAAACGATCTAAGGTGAGACTAAGACCAGGAAAACGATGAAATCTGGTATAGAAGAAGTGTTGTATTAACCAAATCATCTTTAATGACGTTGTTTTAAAATTATAGACTGCTTTGCCCTGGAAGTGGATGGCACCTGAGTCCTTGCGCGAACGCGTATTCTCCACAAACAGTGATACTTGGGCTTATGGAATCCTCCTCTATGAAATTTTTACTGTTGGTCAAGCACCTTATCCAGGGATTGGTTGGAGTCCGGATTTTGTCCGTCAGTTGGAAAATGGACTGAGGATGGAGAAGCCCGCATATTGTACAAACTCAGTGTGAGTTAATTTATTTTCCAATGTGCTAACCACACATTTTATTAAAAAAGTAACTTATCTGAATAATATTTAACAGATACAAATTAATGCGATCTTGTTGGGAACAAGAGCCACACGCCCGTCCACCTTACATAAAAATTAAAAGGAAGTTATCCAAGGGCTTACATAGACTATCCACAGTTATAAAACGATCTGAAAGCATCCCTTCCGGAACTGCTGAATCATCCATAGCTTCAGCTTCTTCAAAAACCAGGAATACTTTGCTTACCTCGCTAACATCCCGCATATCTTCTGTCGTTCATCATCATCATCATCATAATCAGAATAATCAGGAGACGGCAGTAACAATGCCACCTTTAGCAATGGACGAAATGGCAATGGCATCTTATACAAATATTCCTCGTGGGACAAATTATTACAAAAATTGCTAACAAAAAGTTGAATGTGATTTTTTCTTAATTATTCTTGTCACCAAAAATGTTCAAATGGTAACGTTATATCTGGTTTTTTCCACTGTTTAATATTCCTGTAACAGATTTGCAATTTACAAATATTTAAATTAATTAAAACTACATTTCCTTTTACAAAAGATCTCCCTTGTAATTAATATTTTAGTCTTTTGTTATGACTAAGGGTGTTCAATATGAAAAAGGACCTCTCTGGCGTCAACTAACAAGTAATATCAAGTTTTATTTGTGTAAATTTTGTGCGTGAAAGATTTTTACAACTTTTTTATGCCTAAAAGCACTTTCCATTTCATTTCAATAGCACAGGACCTTCAATGTATAAACAAGAGCGCAACAGGTTTCACATATGCAATCTTACAATAATGTAATAAAATTTGTTATGCTTACAAAAGGACAGTCCACACGTACAGGAAGTTTATTTCAAGAGGCTTTTAACAATATTTAAAAATATTTAATAAAGATTGAAAAGAATTACCCAACTTTATTACAGAAAGGAAAGGGTTTCATCCGATAAATAAAAAGGTTGACTTTTCAATAACCTCTGTCAATAAAGTTACAAGTGGCTCAGTGCTTCTTTCTTGGTAAAGAAATGTAGGCAAACTTGTATTTTTAACAAGGCAGGGCATCATCAACATCATCACCAACATCAATCAGTAGACAATCAATAACATAACAGTAGCAAATAAAAGCTCAATTTTATTACCAGAATGCCTACGTTTTTATATTTAAAAAATAAAGATTGATTAGATTAAAAAAGATTGCTACCGCCCAACCCGCTGCACCAACCCTGGCGTGCACAACACCTGTCAAAATAACCAATTTATTTGTTAGCTATTTTAAAAGGGATCACATTACAAAATGAATTTCCTTCCGCTTTTGCCTAATTGTGAATATCTTAAAACTTTTTTATCGATTCATTTTTAACGAATAAGCGACAGTCAAGACAAGCAAATTACGGTTATTAGCTTCAAGGTTGAAAGAAAGTCGCTCAATATTTGCCCTTCTTTTATTCTTGCAGTGATTCTCACCCTTTTCTAATAAATTCAGTTTGGGGTTGGTGCCAAAAACTATTGCTTACAAAATAATTTTCTATAAAAGTTCATAATAATTTTAAAAAAGGAGAATTTTATGCAACTTTATACACGCAACATCCGCAATTATTTACTCTAATCAAATATATAAGTATTAGACAAAGCTAAAAGACATTGAACTTTTGGAAGACCATACTTGAAATATTCTATTTGTCACATCTTTTGGAAAAGTGAACCGTTAAACTAATCAATAAATATAGCTCCACATAAATTAAATTCCAAATTAAAAGTTGGATGTGGAAAGTTTGTTCAATTTAAGCTTCTCAAATTCAAACTACTTTTACTTTACTGCCCACATTACTGCACCTATGCATCCGCTTCATTCTACTTCTCAAATGTCATTTTTTCTAAGGGCAATCTGTATCTTTTATGCAAGTTCATAGCAATTCAAGATAATCATATTAAAACAGCCAATTTAATTTTCTTCTATTTAAGTAAAGATGGTCATGGGAGGAATCCTTCTCGTGACCGTGTTTTTAAAATTAAGACAATAAAAATCCTTGTAACCACAGTCATTTTCATCGATTTGCAGGCAATTGGTGAAAATATTTTATTGAGGGCAGCATTGCAGCAAATTAACAAATGCAGAGCCCTTGAAATCACATTGTTTAAATTTTTAGATTGATTATAAAAATAAAAGGCCGCAAGCCTGCGTAGATACTTGCTCGAAGTTTGCAAAAAACAAAATTGCATGCAATTTTTACTTTTTTCGGCTATATTTTGAACTTAAAAATATAAGTATCAATACTACTTAAGGTTTTACAACTTATGCAAATTTTTGCAAAACCTGATTGCAAATTTGCAAAATTATTTGCATATTCTTTATCTGCAGGTTATTGCCGTTCCAATGATATGCTACAATGATAAGCTGATAAGTTGCAATGTGAAATTTTATAACGGCCGCGTAAAGCTTTGTAACCGTTTGGTCATGGGTGCTAAAAACTAAACAGTGTGTTCCATAAAGCATTCTGTAACTTTGATAAAATTTTAACTACAATTGCTTTAACAGTCTTTGAATTAGAAAGCCTTTAATGCATTAAACTCTGTGAAATTTTCGTCCGCTATGCATATTTTGATTCGTAACGGCCAAACCGTTAATCCATAATTGCTAAAAAACTATACAGCAAACCACAAGGTTTCAGTCTACAAACCTGCAAAATTTTATGCAAATCTGTACAGACATTTTTTAGTTATCGCGGAGACAGACAGACAGACGGACGGACGGACAGACAGACTAACATACTAAAATCAAAACTTACTCTTCGAGCAAGTAATAATGATTTGAAATTTGATGTTAAATACATTGCAAAGTTAGGGGACTTTTTATCTACATACCTATAATATAATTCTTTATTTTGAGCAAAATAATTTTTAGGAGGATTCAATCTTATGCACTAAAAATTAAAATCCTTATCAAAGGATTGAATCAAAGCAAGCATTTTCCTTTTAATTCATTACCAGTGGCGGTACTTTTTAAATATTCGAATTTATATTCAAATTTTCATTATTATCTTATAAATTTACATAAAAAAAGATATAAGCTGAACGGATATGAACATTTAACAGAGCAGTTTCTATTAAATGATGATAGTTTTTGTTGAACGACACGACAAGCAATTTGGGTAGAAGCCTTGACCCTTAACAGGCTTGGGAGTGATTACTGATCAGCTCTCCTAGCCGCGTAGCGCCAGCACGTTAGTTTTTTTGCAAATCTGTGACATTCTTTTTCACAAAGTCAAACAGCAAAGGAAAAAGTCTGATTGACTAATAGAACAGAACACGACGCTCCTTACGATGATGATTACTTGCGAACAAGTTTTCTTTTTCCCTTCGTTCTTTGATATCATCGATAGAAAGTGAAACTGATGAAGCTGCTGCTGATGATTATAACGAGAATGGTGCCCTTCTTCCCTTCATCTTCTTTCCCAATATTATTAATTTTTTGCCTAGTCCACTTGTGAAATAATGACAGTTCTTCTACAAAACTAGTAACTTTGTAAGGGAAGCACATTTTACAATTAAATTGAAAAAGAAAAGAGTTGAAGTTTGAAGGTGGCTGTGTGCATGTGCAGATTTCAGTTGCGCATCTTTGATGAAAGGAAGTTTTGTGGTGAGCGAGTAGCTTCCTCTTCTCATCTTTGATTTTAATTTTTTGTAAGAACATTTTCAAAATTTAAGCAGGGGAAGCTGAATAAAAGGACATTAAACCCATGACTGGGTGTTCCTGAATAAGTTTTGTTTCTAAGTAGGTTAATTATTTTAACTGTCCAGTAATTAAGGACGGTGAAAATGAAGAGAACGGTGAAAGTGAAGCCTTTGGGGTTGTTCTTAATTAGTTTTATTTTCGTTTTTGCTACGCTTATTGGAAGAGGAGATGCTGGAAAGACCTTTAAACTTCCTCATTATGGTACCGATTATTAGATATTTGGCAACTTTATATAAAATTATATAAAAGGTAGCTTATTATACTAAATCTTCTGTGGTATTTACTATAGAGGTGCAATTTGGAACGTGGCCGTTAATGCAAGTGACAAAAACTCGATCTCTGTTTAAAAGCGGTCCAAACCGTCCAAGAGGTATAGGACCTGGAGGACCTCCAAATGGCCCTCATAGACCCTTCACTCCTGGTCCACCTGGAGGACCTCCTTACTCTGCACCGATAAGAATTGGCCCTCATGGCCCTGGCAGTCCCGGTGGCTACCGCCTTGGACCACCACCCACCCCCTCTAAACTTCTCCTTCTCAACCCCGCCGTAAACAAAGGAAGGCTGCACAAACAACTTCAAGAAACTCTNAAACTTCTCCTTCTCAACCCCGCCGTAAACAAAGGAAGGCTGCACAAACAACTTCAAGAAACTCTGAAGCATTATGCAGCATCTAGCCATTCTCCAGTTAACTTGCAACTCCCAATTATAGTCAAAGCCCCAGGCCCTAATCCTCCACCACCACCTCCAGGCTACAAACTTGGGCCTCCGGTTCCCGGCGGTAGCTCATCTTGGTCTCCAGGTCCTCCATACTCGGTGAATGATCACACAAACCCAGAAAAACTCAGAGGGGGAAGATTAGCCTCTATGCTTAAAAACGTTGCTTCTTCCGGCATGTTCAAGAATGCAATGGATTCCTTCACATTTACTTCTCCTGAGTTTGAACCAGGTCCGCCTTTATCTGGAACCTTTATAACTGTAGAACCTGACGGCACCCAGATAAGAACTCACGTAAACGGAGATGTCATCCCTGGAGAAAGGCCAAACCCCTCTGGAATTAGGTAGCTCATCTTGGTCTCCAGGTCCTCCATACTCGGTGAATGATCACACAAACCCAGAAAAACTCAGAGGGGGAAGATTAGCCTCTATGCTTAAAAACGTTGCTTCCTCCGGCATGTTCAAGAATGCAATGGATTCCTTCACATTTACTTCTCCTGAGTTTGAACCAGGTCCGCCCTTATCTGGAACTTTTATTACTGTAGAACCTGACGGCACCCAGATAAGAACTCACGTAAACGGAGATGTCATCCCTGGAGAAAGGCCAAACCCCTCCGGAATTGAAATCAAACCTCAAGTTCTTCCCGTCCTCAAAATCGGGGACAATCTCCCAGAGAACTACACTGTATTATACGCCCAACGTCAAATCCTCGGTCTTAAAGCTCCTGACACTTTGGCAAACTCTGGAATAGTCAATCCTGGCACTGATGAATATGACGCTTCGATAAACCTCGGCGGAAAATATGAACAAGGCTACGGAAGAAAACCTCCACCATCTCATCCTCTCGTCATAACAAAATTTAAACGTGTTGGCTGGTCCAATGACAAACCTGACAAGCTCGTAGAACAAAGTCTTCCAGAAACTGGACTTCTTTCAACAACCAACATGGTTTTTGCCACACCAAACATCAGTGCTCCTTTAAATGGAAAAAATTCTGTTCATTTCCAACAAGCATTAGAAGACAAGAAGAAAGTTTTGAAAAGCAGGAAGAAAGAAAAACCTTTGGATGCTCAAGTGAAGCTTTTAGGAAGACTTTTTACAAAACTGCAAAGGTTGAAGCCGCCACTCATGAGAGTTCCCGCTGAGAATGAAGACGAACATTTGGATCATTCCAAGACAGAGCCCGGCGGTTGGAACCAGGACGATGATGAAATTGGCTGGAATAAAGTAGCAAAGACGAAAGTAGACTCGCCAATCATGGCCGTTCAAATCCAAACGATTTTCCCAACCCGAAGTCAACAGCTCTGATCCAGATATAGTTGAATCCATGGCAGAGTTTGGAGTTCACGACGTTGAATTCGCCGAAACTGACGAGCTTGTGGGTTTAATGGACAGTTTAATGAAGCACGGCTCAACCAGAGTGAACCTAAAGGACTTGGGAAGCAACCCGGAAGAAATTAACGAGAATTTATTAAACTGGGTGAATAGACAGTTGGCATTGGCAAGAGCAGTGAATGGACAAGCTCATTCAAAGGGCGAAGAAATTGCAAACAATCAATTCAAACAGTATCAGACATTTGTAACACCTCCATTTGGTAGCAACGGCTGGGGTCCAGCAGAGCCAATGCCAGTAGATCCCAAGGTTGGAAGGCCTGCAGCTTCAATCACGTCCACTAGCGGAGGTTCAGGGATGTCATTTTAATTAAATTTTAAAAACTAACATAATTTTTTAAAGTCAACATCATCTCTTTTAATGCATCGCCATCAGTTGCTTATAAAATACAAAATGCGGAACTGTATTAATTTATAGTTTAAATTAAAACATGTTACGTGATAAAAAAATAACAATTTTTATAATAAAAAGAATATTTTTGTAAGAAACTTGGAGACTCAAGACTTCATCCTAACTGTACAAATAAGTTTTAAAGGAAAAAAAATAAAAAACCAAAAAACTATAAGTGATGACTATTTTCTTTGTAATTTTATTTTCACGTAAGGGAAGCATCATGTCTATGGTTTGCATAATACGGCTTGACAAAGAGGAAAACTGATTGAAATTTGTATAGACGTTTGTAGTTTTGTGTGGTTAACCACCGTTCATAGAGATATTAAAATTAATTGGGCATTTGTTGGTAGATGAGCATTTAACTTTGTTGCAGAATATTACAGTTTAATTTAAGCAAGCTCAAAATATGAAAGAAATTAAATTAAAATGATTAATTTAAAGATTTTTAAATTTTGTGCAAATTTATTACTATTTAACTGCATTACAATTAATATAAATGGACAAGGCCTCTGCTCAAATCCCTCCATTCCTTTGGAAAAGCTTCCAAATGTAGTTGTATTCGACGCAAAAGACGAAATTCCAAATAAGGACAATAACGGAACCGTAGTGTTGGGAAAGCCGGAAGAAGAAGATGCAGTTGCCTGGTTGAGTTTGGAATGTAATCATACAAAACCAATCCGATGGGTTTTTGATTTAAGTTATGAGGTAACAAATTTTAAAATGCAAACCATATTATTAAACTGAGTGAATTAAAAGTCATTCTAAATGCAATTTATGCAAAGACTGGTGCTGGACTGGGCGACTCCTACTCTTTAACTGAAAGGACAGTTGATGATTTTTACAATTCCAACACTTACTTTTTCAAGGCTGAGGTAGAAATAAAAATATTTCGTCCAGGGCAGCATTCAGTGTTGGCTTGCGTAGCATTTGACGATCCATGTGATAGAAAAGTTGTAGAATTGTTTTATTCCGATGATGCTGAATATGTGGCGAGAATATTGACAAATGATGAAAATCAGTCTTCAGCAATCTTAAGTAAGATTTCTAATCAGTTTCATTCGTAGTTTATCTAGCATTTAATATTGATGGTTAAAATTTCCAAAACATTGCGAACAGAACTGGAAAACGCAATAATAAAAACTCAACAGAAACCCACAGAATACAAAACTAACTCTACTACTTCCTGCAACGTAACATTTACTCTGAAAGATTTTGGGGATTATATTGATTACGGTTTTAAGCCAAAAGGAACAATTCCAATTCCACCAAAGACTATTCCCGATCGTCAAATTTTGGAGAATGCGTATTTATATCACGAGTCCATGGTAGGTTGTACTTAATAGCCAACAATTTTATTCAATGATAAACAAATAAATTTATAGCATAGATGTAATTGTCGGTTACAAAATATTTTTCAAGGACCAAACTTGTGTAAATGAAATGTGCGAGGAAGGGTTTTGCGGACATTTCTACAAGGCTAACACAAAAGCTTGGTATTTACCCATAGTGTTCTTCATGACAGATAACAAAAACCTTTCCAGAGTTGTTCGCACTTATCACACTTTGAGCGAGAAGTACGGAAATGAAAGTAAAAATGATTTGTACAAGAAAGGAAAGCTAAGTAAGAAAGAATCAGATACTAAGATTCCAATTGTATTGCTTAAAACTGTTTATACGTAATTTTGACTGTTTCAGAATTTTCTTGGGAAAAATCAGATAAGAGAGACATGATGCGATTGAGCTTATCCACCAAAAGAACTGAGTCTTATTCCAATGCTAGTTTTTACATTGGAGAGAGCATCTCTGCCAAATGTCATCTTTCTCCGTTTTACTTTTCCTTTGGTACGCTGCTTGGTTATCAAATGGAAGGCCACTCAAGCATCACGTTTATCTCACGAGACGGTTTAAATTAATAATTTAACAGTTTTTGAATATTTCTGTATAATTTGAATATAAAGAAGTGTTAACGCTTTGTTCCATCCTTGTAGAAACTGACGAAGACCCTGGCCAGTTTGGAGATGATCGGATTGCCGGTGTTAATTTTCAGGTGCCCGTTGAAAATCATGGAAAGGCAGTGAATGTGACAATTCATTGTTTTTCTCCTGTTTGGGATAGTCCTGTAGAGTGGGGAAATATCTCACAGACGCTAACTTTATTAGGTATGCTTTTAATTCAGCTTTAAACTTAAAGAAATCTATTTAAAAACGTAAAGCATGATTTTAATTTTAAAAAATACAGCTTCCAGCCTGAGCATTAAAAAATTTCCAAACAAATTGTTCACTTATCCGCTCAACTCTACTTTTAACTCCACTTGCTCAGCTAGTGGGGTTCCTCTGCCAAAACTAACCGTTATTCACCCCGAAAATGTAAATTTCAAAATAATAATCACTATCTTACAACTTTTCACATTTTGTAAACGTTTCTCTTTTCTGAAAAGGGTACAAGAATCGAGATAACAAATCAAGTCGTAAATGACACAATATTTGCACATATATTCATTTCTAACCTGGACAACACCCACTCTGGATTTTATAACTGCGTTGCTGTAAACCCCGCAGGATTAAAATACACTGAATTTGAAATAGAAATTTTTAAACCAAAGGACAGAGGTAACGTTCAAACCATAGTTTTAAATCTTTTAATCAACTTTAAACTAAGTTTAAGCATTTTTGAGCAGAAGTTTCCTCCACTTTGACAATAATTCTCACCTCAGTCTTTGGATCAGTTTCGGCACTTTTCATAATCGTTGTTGGAATTCTCTTGATCCAGTTTCCGAATGGAAAGAGAAGAATTCCGGAGACTGACAGAGGAAGCCATACGTGATTTTTATGAAGGAGAAGATGCTTCTCACATCCCTAAAAAGGATTCTTCGGAAGTGCTTCATTACGCAAACGATAATGTAAAGACTTTACCCTATGATAGGAAATACGAGGTTCCGCATAAGAATTGGCGATTTGGTAAGTAATTAGGCGATAAGAAAATATGAGTTAATAATAGTTAATTAAAGAAACAGGTCAGAAATTTTCTCGTTTGTTTAAGATAACACAATTTTGGGATCTGGAGCATTCGGAGTTGTTCGTAAGGGGCAAGTTGAGATTGGCAATAGGAAGTCAATCATTGCAGTGAAAACAGTAAAATCAATGGATGATATCGATGACTTTAGAGCGACGCTTTTGGAGCTGAAAATAATGGCTCACATTGGTGCTCATAGGCACATTGTCCAATTAGATTGCTGCTTCAACAGAAGAAATTAAAAAGCGTAAGCTTTAGAAATCAAAATATTATAAACTATATGAAAATTGTTTTGAAACCTTCCAATAATTAAAAGTGATCTAACTACTTATACACTGTGATTTATCAGGTAATGTTTTTATTGGAGTCGAATATTGCGCAAGTGGCGACTTGCTCTCTTACCTTCAGAAGCGAAAGAAGCTCTTTAATAATTTGGTAAAAGATGGGCAAATTGAATTCCCGTGAGTTGTTGACTTATAATTTTAGTCGATTTTAAAAGCCAAGAATTTAAGAGCTTTCATTTAAAATTATTTTAACCTTTTGTCTATCTTGTGCAGAGAGGACTTTCAATCAGATGAACCAGATGGAGAAGGACTATACAAAAACCTCATTATTTCATCAGATATTTCAACAATTGATTTGTACAAATGGGCTGCACAGATTGCAAGTGGAATGGGATTTCTTGAATCCAAAAAGGTACTGAGAAAGTAATCACTTTCAAAATACAGTTTCACCTTACATCTCAATATGGTAAAAGATGGGCAAATTGAATTCCCGTGAGTTGTTGACTTATAATTTTAGTCGATTTTAAAAGCCAAGAATTTAAGAGCTTTCATTTAAAATTATTTCAACCTTTTGTCTATCTTGTGCAGAGAGGACTTCCAAGCACAAGAACCAGATGGAGAAGGACTATACAAAAACCTCATTATTTCATCAGATATTTCAACAATCGATTTGTACAAATGGGCTGCACAGATTGCAAGTGGAATGGGATTTCTTGAATCCAAAAAGGTACTGAGAAAGTAATCACTTTCAAAATACAGTTTCACCTTTCATCTCAATTCGCAGGTGTTACACGCTGATTTGGCTGCAAGGAACATTTTATTGACGGAAGAGCTTGTTGTGAAAATAAGTGATTTTGGACTTTCTCGAGATTTATTTACAAGTTCTGAATATACAAAGAAAACTCAGGTATGTGATCAAATACATTTTCTGCGAACCAGGATAATGCAAACATATTTTCACATAATTTAAATATTTTACACAAGGTTTTACTCCCTTGGAAATGGATGGCCCCGGAAGCCCTCCGATACTTAAAATTCTCAACAAAAACAGATGTTTGGGCGTTTGGGGTAACCCTCCATGAAATGTTTACTTTGGGAGAGGAACCTTATCTCGGAATGAACTGGAATGAAGAATTTATTGCCAGTTTAGAAGACGGAACGAGATTAACAAGACCTCCGTTTTGTACTTTAAATGTGTAAGACTAAATTTACCAAGAGGAGTATTTTATTCTGCAACTAAAAATAATTTTCTTCAGATTTAATGAAATAATGCTCAAATGCTGGGAGAAAGAGCCCGATGACCGACTTGATTTCATGTCAGCTCAAGCCTTCTTTGAAAAATGCGTTTCTATTTTGACGTCAACCCCTAGAAACAATGAAGAATGCCAAAATGTTTGCTGAAATGAATACCACACTTCTATTTGCGAGTACTGACCAACACTACGATTTGAATCAATGAATTAATACCACAAATCTAGTAGTGATAGTTTTATCTTCCATAAAATAACATAAAATACAATACCATAGATTTGCATGGAGATTTGTTTTAGCTTTATCCAATAAATGTATTTGTGAACAAAATACGAACAATGTGAACAAATTGTATAAAATATTAAATAACTCACTCATTTATGGCTATTAGAACTCACAATTACTCTTCTGATTTCTTTACAAAAGCATCGCTTTTCTTCTTATCTAATTAAAAGTCAGCTTTGGCGTACAAACGTTAATTGCAATTTCAAATAAGGCTCTCGTAAATTCCCAGATAAAAATGGACCCTGATGAAATCCTCCCAATGCATGTAAATTAAAACAATCTTAATCAAAGTATAATAAATAAATCATGAAATAGCAATTGAGACAGCCACCTAATTATTTTTGTTGTCGCTGCTTGCAGCTGTGGAAAGGAGTCCTTGATTACTTGGGTTGTTGGAGATATAAGGTTAACCTTATCACATGCCACTCCCAATTAGAAGAGTGGTTTTGCAAAGAGAAAACCAAGCTGCAGCTACCTGTGGTAATTTTAATTACACACGATATTTTAAAATGGATATTAATCAATCAAAACAAGTTTCCGGGTTTTGAGTACAGGCACTTTTGAACGTAATATGGAACCTCCGTGACACAGAAGATAAACTGCTCCAGTCCGCGTTTCTCAATTTGCGTTTAGTTTCCTCTGAATGTAGTGCACAAGTTTCCAGACTGATCGAGATTTGTTGGAACCGTAATATGTTTCTACCTGAATTTATATGCTCTTCTTTTAAAACTCGGGAAAGGGCAGAGGAATTCTTAACAGAGATGGACTCCAACAATTTTCCTTTAGCAACAAGGAATCCTGTACCAAGCGGATCTGTTTCGATTTGTGCTTCTGCCCCCATTTTGTCTTCCTCAAGTGATCCGTCTTCTCAAGAAGAACCTACATTTGCTCAAGCTGTTCAGCTTTGTAACAGAATCCGAAGGAATATTCGAGAGCTAGACTTAGAGGTTAAAGTAAAGAGCATGAATGGACAAGCAGTTGCAAGAAAAGATCAAGAAGGAAAATTTGTTGCAGATGTGCTTATGCAGTTTGTAGATTTGAAACGATTTTGCATTTCAATTGAAACTGATGATGATAATAATTCCTCGGATGATGGTGATTCTTCAGATGATGATAATTCCTATGACGAGGATAATTTCTCTGATGAGGAATATTGCTCGGATGACGATATTTCCTCTGGGCATGATGTTTCCCCTGATGAGGTTTCCTCTGGGCATGATGCTTCCCCTGATGAGGAAAAGCAGGACGTACCGTCCACACCATCAGAAGAAGTAGAGGCAGAATCAAATGAGTCTTTGGTTGAGCTACCCTCCCTTCCTAAATTGACA
>JAANSO010002155.1:0-14287 GCA_036507315.1 Lepidocyrtus fimetarius
TTTATTCTCCAGAGAAGAAACGTTTATTACAAATCTTTGTTTTTGTTTACGAAATTACGAATGCGTCAGAAATGTTGCCGATGAATGACTTGTGTAACAATTTAAACCAGTTACGTTGCGTACCACAATTTTTTCTGTCCTTTCTTGGACCGTTAAGTTTAAATGTGGCACTCTATAGCTTCCTGGATTGTGTTGCTTTAAGATATTATCCCAGATCCCAGCACTGGGGAGACTCACTGCTTGGAACACATTTTAAAAGAAGTTTCCAACCAATTTTTCGCATGAGAGTTCCGCGTATGACTCCTTTCAATATCATAAGAAAGTAAAGCTGCTATAAATACACCGTTTAAAATCATCCACCGTGTCAGATCGAAACAAAGAAGTTACACAAACGAAGCTGAAGCTTAATGTTTAAGCTTCCAGTTAAATTTTAATTAATCTTTAATATAAAACTTAATTCATTTAGTTGAAAATGAAGGCCTTGTCATCCCTTATTTTTGCAAGTGTAGCCCTTGCGCTGTTAATTTCCTGTGGGGAGGCCCGCTCCCGTCATCATCGCCCCCACCACAGACGCCACCATGAAAAGCAAGAAGAGCCGGAGCCATCCGCATCCCCAGTGCAGCAGGAAGAACCTAAACCCATGGAAGTAGAGCCAGCCTCCCCTCCCGAACCAGAGCCAGTCGCGCCAACTGCTTCAGTGTCACCTCCAGCCCAAGAGGAAAAACAGAGACCTGCCAGGGCCAGAAAAACACCGATTTTGTGCAATGCTAACACTGCGGCTGCAACTCTCTCGAAACCAGACCAACTCTCAACAAAGAAAATGGAAAAGACAAAAGAAGAAGAAAAGACAAGTTTCGAAGTGATTGAGCCAGACTCACCAGAATCTTTAGAAATTCAACCGGTTTCTGAGAATTTAAATGTTGAGATGGAACCACCAAAGAAAACTAAAAAGGTTAAGGCATCAAAAGCAAAGATTGTTCCAGCTTCTGAGGAATCCTCCAGCCCTGAAATGGACAGTGAGGACGATGAAGCAGAGGATGATAACGATGAAGAAGAAGATAACGAGAGTCAAGAAAACGAAATGAAAACTGAGGAAGAGGACGAGTCGGCAAACAATTTTAGCAAAGCTTTAGAGTCACGAGAGGAGCCTGCAGAACCTAAGGCTCTGGAAAGCAGTGAAATTCCCGACGTAAAAAGTTCTCGAAAAGCTGTGCCTGATTCACAAAGTGAGGAAATGTCGATTAAGCCGAAAGCTAGAAGGTCAAAACATAATCGTTCTGATGTAAGAAGGATTGAAAGACCTTACAGAAGAAGAATTGTTTTTCATTCTGATGAAGAATAATTTTTATTAACATTCTAATTTTATTCTTATTTTATTATCAAAGTCTCAAACACCTACTGAGCTTCATTTCTGCATTATTTTGTGATATTTTTTCTCATAATTATTATTAATTTTATAGGTAATTAACAAACCGATAAAAATAGATAAGAGCTAATGGACTGAGCCAGTTTTATACTAGCTTTCTTGCATACTCCAAAGAAGATTATGTAATGTAAAGTTTTTCATTTTTTGTACAGAATAAAATATCAAATTTAAATTGATAATTCTACAATTGTAACAAAAGAGTGACTTAACCTGGATATAAAAGGCGTTGCGTGATTCCACATTAAATCATTTTCCTGTTTGCTGAAAAACCATCATCCTTCAATCCACAAATTCAAACTCAACTAAAATGTCATATCACTTGCAAAGTCAAAAATCCTTGTCATTGTATTCAACCAGACTAATGTCAAATTATCTAAAGAAATGGACAATAAATCTCATATTGCATTATTACATTATGTTGTGCTTATAAACTATTAAACCTGACTAGATTAGCAAATTACGTCAGTAGTATCATAAAATCAATGTGCATTTTCTCCTTTTGAATAATAATGAGAAATGATTGTAAAGGTTTTCAATGATAATTTAAAACTTTCGTGTCGCATGTAATGTCAGTGTCACAGTCACAAGATGAAAAAGTGAGCCGCATCAATACATATATTGTCAATGAGCATTATGTCAATTTGGTATTACTTTGGTATTATCATTGCGTGCTAATCTTTATCATTCCGCTACTATCATGGTTAAAAGATCCTCATATTTCAGTAGAATACTAATATGGATAAATATCATTTTTTAAGTATCTTGCTACAATAAAGATGAACAAAACTTTTAACAGATCAGCAAAGCAAATTTAGATTTTAAAATGTTTGAAAAAGTTTTTATACGAAATGTGGAGGAGCTCAGCAAAATCAAAAAGGGCAAAATTGTGTTCAATTCTTGTTCTAATTTTACTTTTGTGCGCACCCACGTCTGATATTACCTTTGTCAAGGCAGCCTCCACATCACTCCTTGACTTCACATTTTGCTACGATCAAAAAGACTGCAGCCCTTCTGCTTGGCCAGATCTTTGCAAAACTGGCGCTGTGCAATCTCCAATCAATTTAGAATTCTCTAGAACAACAAAACCTTCAAAATCAGTGAATCTCGTGTTATCAAGAGAGTACGGCATGCGTCATAGATTCTTTTTGGAAAATACTGGAACTACATTTAAACTTTATTTAAATCGAGAGAAAAACTCAAATTGTTTAATAAAAGGAAGTGGCTTTCTTCCAAATGAGCCATATTACTTCTATTCATTGCATTTTCACTGGGGAGCCCATGAAAACATTGGATCTGAACATTCCATCAATGGACGAAGCTTTCCTTTGGAACTCCACATGATACATAAACGTTCGAGTGATCAGACAAAGTACGCAGTGCTTGGAATCCTTTTCCAAATCTCGGAAAATGACAACCCTGCTCTGACACCTATTCTGGAGAACCTTTACCTAGTTCAAGAAAAAACTTCCGATTTGCAAGAAGTACCATCTTCTTCCACAATCAACTTGAGCCAACTCCTCCCAAAGAAGGTTAAGTTTTTCCGTTATGCAGGCTCCCTAACTACCCCACCTTGTACAGAAGGAATCATTTGGACCGTTTTTGATGATTTTCAAACCGTTTCAAGGAGTCAGTTGGAAGAATTTCGAAAAGTATATAATTCTCATGGTCGTCCTATTACAAACAACTATCGTCCCACACAAAAAGCATTTACTTCTAAAAGAAAACGTATTTTGTACATGAAAAGTGTTGTGCCAAGGGCAGGGAGAAGTAGAAAGGGTAAATAAATGAACTAACTTTTTATTTTCAAGTTTTACCTTTATTTAAGCACGAAAATAAGACCTTGAATACTTAACCAACTGGGTATTATTAAACTACTAGTATCATCATATTAGATTCATCTTGATTTTAATTAACAAAGATTATTCTTTAAAAATAGTACTAATAACGCTATTAGTTTTGCTAACATCAGTCCCCGTTTCCCTCCCCATACTCATCCTTGACTCTTCCGGTCCCAACAGAGTATTTAATGAAGTTTCACTCTCACTTGCTCCTGTTATTGTCCCAGTCTCTGTCCCCGCCTCACTGTTCCTTTCTCCTCGATTATTCTCACTTCCAGTCTGACTCACAGCCATCGATGCCTTTGACGATGACTGAATCCCACCTCCTTGTCCCTTCACAAGTTCAAATTCTCGTGACACTGTTTCTTCTTCCTGTTCTTCTTCTTCCTTTCGATCAAATCTTTCTCCAGGCTTCTGTCTTGCCCTTACGATTGACAGCGGCTCATATTCCAATCGAGTTGGACAAAAGCAATAAGTAAACCAGTCCCAGAAGAAAATTTCCTTCATCCAAGTCCCCGCATGGTACTTGAACTTTATATCTCTTGTTTTCCTTTGAAATAAAAATTGCAACTTAAAGAAGTCAGAAACGGTTTGAATTTATTCTAATGATGAAAACTTTACGTACATTTTCGTAGTGTAATACTTCCATCCAAGCAAGTATGCCACACCTTGAGAAACAATTGAAATGAACTGATAACCAACAAAGAAGGCAGCTTGCTTTTTAAACCATTCGAATCCTTTTTGTAAACATCCCTATTGTAAAATACGGTCAGTTTTTAATATGCATCTGATCATTTAAATTCTTTATAAATATTGGTTTCACTAGGCAGTATATAGTTAATGGTTGACAATTGACATATTATACTGACTTCTGGATAAGCCCATAAGTATTCCTCTTCCTCCCCATTTTCCTCTTGTCCCCCATCCGATTTTTTGTTGAAATCTTGACACTCATCTGGCGGTGGGGGTGGCTTTTCCTATTTTGGTGTTACAAATAGAGAAACATTGATTATTTTGCTAATTAAACCGTGATAGCGAAACTTCTATATGCAAATTAATTACTTACGTATTTATGCCTCCACCACTTTGTCGGGCAGCAACTCTTAGGAATATAATGAATATTGTCAAAAAGGTTGTGGTCCATATCTAGCCAGTCCTTTTTATTATACACCCCACAGCAAGATTGCTTTATTAATGCAAATAAAACGTTCCAAAATTAAGATATAAACTAAATAAAAAATACATCAGAACTCTTTAAAGAATCTTTATTTACAGATTGTTGCATTTTAATCCACTGTGATTGCACATCAGTCGAATTCAAGGCATTATAAGGATCATTGTCAAGCCTTGGATCCGGACTAACATGATATTTTGTAAGAAGATACTCCATTCTCTCCTTCAGCGCAACTGTTGAAAACTCTCCCGTGAACTTTACTCCACAAACTATCAGCAAAGTTGGGATTATCATCATGTATGGCATTCTTAAGATGTACTGCAATACAAAGAAGAAGAAAATTGTAAATTAAAGCCATTGCTGGTTAAAATTTTTCTCCTGATCGTAATATTTAAGACCCTTGCAAAACGCCTTTATTTGTACATTACTTGTTTCAATACATTAGGCCGTTCTCTGAAACAGGTAGCAGCCATGAATCCAAAAGAACCGATTATGTAACAATGGAGGGTGAAAAGGAGAATGAGGTACACGTGATTTTGAGAGAATACTTTCTCGAACAAATTAGGTTGCTCGTTATCATAGGGACTTAATAAAACTGACTGGATAATAGATGTAAATGTCGTACCAACGGAATAAAAGAAATAGGAATAAAATCTGTTGAAAGGTGGAAAGAATAGCACACACTCCTCATTACAATTAACAATTGAAATAATTATCGTTCCAAAGTTGTTTATTTATTTTATAATAATTTTTTACCCATAGCCAAAAATTCACCCAAAGAAATAATTTCCTATAAATTTGAAGTCGTCTTCTCCGATTTTCCAAGAGCTAGCACAAAAAGAAAGGAGTTTATGAAAATCATCCCAATTCAACTATTTTTCAACTATTTTAATAAAATCCTGGTCATATTAGTAAACTGCGATTTGCCAGAAACCTTATCTTGAGATTCTTCAATTGTTGAAATAGAATCCCGATCCCTGTACCTCTCTTTCTTCAACTGTTCTTTGTACTGCTCATTGAATTTGACGATGTATTTTTCCCAATCATGACCTTCTTGCATGGCAAGAGCCTGGTGGTCAAAGTCTTAAAGGTAGGCATACATGACAAATGAGTCAGTTTATCAAAGAAATTACAAGATGATTCTATTTCGTATGAATATTTATCTAATTATATTAATTAAGCCTATACCTGGGTCAGTGTGCTTCACCCAAGCTTCATGTGATCCAATTTCACGTATATCATTCCATGACTCCACCTCAAGCTTACCAAATAACGGTTTATGTCTATCACTAGGTTGACCAACGGCAACGGACACCCTCTTGCCAGTATTGGCTCCTGGAACCATAGATTTCCTTTTGGAGTCTTCAGATAACCCTAAATCAACTTTGAACTTCATTTTGATTTTTTCGTATACTTTTTGTAAAATAAAAACTAATAAACTCACACTTCAAGAGTTTATGCACGGCATCAAAACACAGTCTCGTCAGCTCAGGTACGTTTATTTCAGTGCCGGATTTAACATGTCCATGCATGCTTATCTATGCACAACAGTAAACGTTGTTCGTGTCGTCATATTTTTATGTAAAAAAAATCAGTAGCAATTTCCATGACGTAATATTAAGAATAACAAGGCCAGTTATTTGCTCATTTTAATATTCTAGAATCCAATTTATTCTTATCAAAAACTGAAACAATTTGGGTTTTGATTCACAACCACACCTCACTCACCTACAATTCATTCAAATTAGGATAATATGAAATAAACAAAACAATAATGGCAAAATCGGAAGAGTGTATAATATTTTAGTAGTAAATATTTTAGTAATGGTATGATACAATAGTTTGAGGTTACTGTTGTGTGAGGTTACATTATTTTTTACGAAAGAACATTCACGATCCATTTTCTTCAAACAGATCAAAAGCTGAAAAAGCTGGTTCAAGCACTTCTTAAATTCTTCCTTCATTCCTGAAGAACTCAGTCTCCACCTTGTTTATCCTCTTCTTTCGACGAGGAAACCTCCCCTCCACCAGCTCCACCTGATGCCTCCGCTCCTTTATCTTCACCCTCTTGATCATTTCCACTGCCTTCAGTCCCTCCATCATGGTCCGATCCACTCTTTGTTTGCGTTTGCTCCTCTGTATTAAAACAAGGAAAGAAACGTTCCAAAATTGAACAGAATTCTTTAACTTGGCAAGGTTTGTTAAATCTAGATTAGTTCTACCCATACAAACTTATTGAGAGAGGGAGAACTACCAAAGCGTTTTACATAATTATGTTAATGTGAAGGGACAAAATGTTTGGAAATAAGTCAAGGGGGCAATACGAGAAAGAGTGTGTATTTGTATTCTATGCAGGGGTAAACTACAGGGTTAAACAAAAATTACAATGACCAGGCGTTTCAGGCTCCTTTTTCTTTGATCTCTTCTCATTCCTGCTTTTGCTTCTCGTAGGACTCCTCGTAGGGCTCCTACTACTCCCGTCTTTATGCTTGGATGGACTTTTGCTTCTTCCTTTGCGAGATGGAGACTTTCCCGATTTCGATTCCTTTCGACTGTCCCTATTTACGTAAACAATAAATTGTCCTCAATAAAATCAAACGCAGTGTAAAATCTGTAGATATTATCTGAAAAAGTAGGTCAAGCCATAAAGTAAAAAAGTGTTTCAGCAACACTTACCGGAAGTAGCCAGAGGAGGGATATAGTGGAATGGCTGTTGGATCCAGTACAGAGCTTAGCCTCATACGTTCTATGGTTTGGTTTGCATGTTTTAAATCAGCTTTGTATACACGTCGCATTTCGTCATAATGATGGAATTCCTTTAAGAATAAAGTCAAACATACTTGGCTGTAAGATTTTTTTCGTTGATAAAATATGAGTAAGATATTAGGCAGGTGAAAGTACAGTCATGCAATGTAGGTAGAACAAGTAAAAGAAGGTGAAAGTGGTTTTGTCACGTAAACTTTTAATTGTAAAGAGGACAGGTATCAAAGCAAATATAAAGAGGAAATGAAATTTTGTGAACTGAATTAAACTGACATGCATTTTTGCATAAGAGTTGCACGAAAGTTTTGTTTACCTTCGACTCCTTATCCAACTTCCACTCTGTGTCCCTTAAAGTGCTGTAGTAGTCATTCCGCATTCTTTCCAAGTGTTTCACTAACCTCAACAGTTCAGCCTTTGTTTGAACAAGATTTTGATTAGATTTTTTAAGAAGAATGAAAAAATGCTTTTAACTTTTTATTCAATTGTTAAATTCGAAGGTACTACATGAAATCAGATTTAGGTTATTTTATTGAGCTGGTTTAAAAAAATGCTGACCTCGTTTAAAGCGTCCAAGTTGAAATTCATTGCTTCGGGATATGAACCTATTAAAATTGATTTAAATTTATGCAACAGTACGATTAATAAATTAGGATTTCCATTAATGAATATTTATTTTTCGCACCTGTGGTGAGTTTTCTTCGTGCTTCTGATAATTCCGTTTCCAACCAATCCCTTTGTTCTTGAAGTTGCTTGTTGAGTGCAGTGGTAGGATTCAAAACGAACTTTCCATTCATTGTCGTCCGCTAATTTAAGAATTTGCAAAATATTATGTAAATGACTGCTTTCAAGATAAATTTTATAACTTGGGGCAATATGAGACTTTAAAGAAATACATTACCTTCTCTTTGGCTATCATCTAGATCCCTCACGTACGTTTCTAGTTCTGCTACGGATCTTTCCATTTCCGAATTTGTCCATTCTATTCCTTCACTGTACAAAAAGTACATGATTTCAACAGTAAATGACTTTTTGGAGAAGCGTTACTTAAAGAATACTCACTAATCTACATTCAACAATCGTAAAGTAGAATTAATAAAATTAAATGGTCGCGAACGTACCGATATCTTCTTTCCTGTTCCAATTCCATTTTCAAATGTTCCAAATCATCGTATCTTGTATGGGGAAGCATAATCGCTTGCCCGTAATCGTCTATAAGATCCATTTTTGAGGAGTTTTTATTTTAACCTCCAACAATTTTAAAAATTAGTACACTTTTTAATTGCGTACAACTTTCAAACTTCCAAATCAAATAAATAAATTGATAAATTTAAACTCTTATCAATAGACAATATAAAAGATTCTTCAACACAGTCAACGCACAAGTCATAATTTTTATAAATGATGTTCAACAGTCTGATTATAGCTTTCTTGGACTGTTGATGCAATCCACAAGACCAAACGAGGTCTGACCAAATAGCCTTCAACGTTCCAACTCTTTTCATTCCATCTTTCTTGGAGGGCTTTTCTCTCTTACATGTTTATTGACTCCGCTCCTTGAACAACGGTAGCATAGATTAAGGAAAGTAATATTGAGTAGAATTTCACCGTGAGGGAAATCAAAGTATAAGGCTACACCTTTGTATTCAAAAACATGAATCATACTCTGAAATAAATTGCATTGTATTTCAACGAAAGCTCCAACAAATCAAATTCCTTCATGTCCTACTTACATATTATGAGATTGCTTAAGGAATATAAGAAGGAAAAGCAAAGTGGCACAAAGAGAAGTTCTTTCAAAAACGAAAACAGGTAGATGGAAATTTACTATGTTCATTCATATTCATAAGCCTACTATTGTGCTATAATAATAAGTTTGCAATTTAAGAATGCAACCGTCAACATGAAAACATTCTCCATCTAAAAACTAAAAAGCATTTTTGTTCTTGTGTGCCACTTCCCTCCAATCTTTCATACTTTTCTTCATAATATGAAAAATGCCTCTTGAATAAACAAGAGTTGTGCAATTTCGGAATGTGGAACAAACAACTATTTAAACATATATTCATAATTTGCAATAATAAAAAATAAGAAATTGCTTAGGATTCCTCCTCGTCCACTTTCTTTTGTAGAATTGTTATTGTTGGGACATGGAACGGTTGGTAGATGAGCGGAAACGTGAAAATGGAAGAAAATACGGAAGGCTACTACTGCTGTGATTTTCAATGGCTTTGGAATATATCGCTGCTTTTTTGTTTGAGGTTTTAACTGTGAAGGAAAAAAGCTGAGGTGAGGTTGAAGGAAAGTTAAATATTTTCCGAAGGAGAAAGTCAATAAATGGGTTGTTTGCATGCTGTTTACACTTAAGTGCAGGGAGACAAGGCACTGTTTGTACTGCTGCTCATGCTCTTTGATCATTATCTAGGTCACTTTTTCTTCTTACATCGCCCTCACCAAAAAAAATATGACAAAATATGAAAGTCAGTCTGGAGAAGGAAACAATAAAAAGAAAGAGGTTATATGACGTTGACAAAGAAGGTGGATAATCAGTCATTCCCTTTCTCTCAATTTTATGATGGATTCTTAGAACGTGACTGGGTCATGCACTGATTATGTACGAATAAAGTCTTGTAAGATATTACTACTACTATAGAGGTATAGTAATAACAATCGTGTAATAATAATTTGAAAGCAGAAATGTGTAAATGTTGGCACTTTTTATTTAAAAGTCATTTATTATAAAGTGGTTATGTGAAGAGAAGGGACAAGCGGGCTATTGAGTAAGTGTTGAAAGGTAAAAACGGGTAATTTGGTGCCTGTTGGTGCAAGTAATTTCGTTATTCATTTTCGGTGATAATAAAGGAGGAAATCAGATAGACGGGCATTTTGAAGCATTACCTTGAGTAAACAAAATTACTTTTTAAGTCTTTTGATAAGAAAAGCAAGGGATAACCTTGAACCAAGACTTCATTGGAAAATATATGTACATAGGTAGTGAGATAGCTGCGTCTGAATATATTGAAATTAAACCAAATTTGATTTAATGCATTTAAACAGCCATTACACCAACTTGCTTGCAACAAATACTTAGGTTTTTTAAAGCTTTTGTTTCAAAACAGATTGATCACAACTTTTGTAAAGTTAGAAAACTGTCCAATATATATTACATTAAGTAAAATGAAAATCGCCATAATGAACCTCATTATTACTATATTAATACATAGATGAATATCCAAGTAAGGATATTCCTTACTTGGATATTCATCTATGCTATTAATACAAAAACACTTTGCTGGTTGAGATAAATACAATCACAAGTTTCAAGTTACATGGCAAATCTTTTTGCTTATAATTTTCAAAGCATAGCTAATTTGGCAAAAATGTCAACAAGCTTTAAAAGTAAAATGTACAATAATTAATTTTTAATTAAACAACTCTTTTGAGTCCCAAATCATAACACAAAGCCAGGTTACAAATTATAGTTTGCCTTCAACTTGATTTTTATCGTTTGTATTTATTATTGATCCTTCCCTTCAACAAAAAAATTGTTACGAGCACATATCTGTAATATTCAATCAATGGCAAAAGTAAATTATCTACAACTGAATTCAAAATTTGTTTCGATGCACAATTTATTACGATGAACATTGAGCCTCAAATTTCTTGCTTGTTCAATAAATTAACAAATGAAACGAACAGGACACATTTAATTATTTGAGTAGTAAAAATATAGCATAATAGTATAAAGTACAAATAACAAAGTTTTATTTTTATCCACTTCAATGCCATCGATTTGACGATTTAACAAAAACGAGCTACATTTGGCAAAAACTTTCAATTTTAATAAATCTATCAATTCAATTGCTTGAAATATAATTCCCTTAAGATGACTTCTCCTCTAGTTTTCAAAGCATTTAATTTAATTGAGAAAATAAATCATTTCAGCTATCTCTATTACGTTTCATGGGATCCCTCTAAAAGAATTTTAAAGCTGAACTCCCACCTAAAACTGAACTTGATCCCTTGGCATTTTGCAAACATTGGAGTTGTATTCCTTCTCCATTTATGCTTATCCATTGGAATTGTCAGTAACCGAAAAAACCTTGGATTTGGAGGAAAAGGCAAATCTTTGAATAATAAAGAAGCCCTTCAATTAGGAGCTTTAGTAATGATGTCCTTTCACTCTACAGCGAGCATCGGTTGCAATTTCCTGTTTTACTTGCATGCAAAAGAATTTGTCCCCTTTTACAATGCTTTGCTACGGTTTGAAGCAAAGATAAGGGAGCGTTACGTAACCAACAAACAAATAACGGAAGCTTCAATGCGGAAAGGTAAATAATTAGCTACTTATCTCCTATTATATAATAACTTTTATTTTGATAATGAATCATATCTTGGTCCAGACTTAAATCCGAAGAGGCTTTTGAACCATGAATCGGACATTGTGGGGCTCGTCATGCACTTCATAATTCACACGTTGACAATCGTCCCAGCAATCACCCCACTTTCTCTCATTAGTGAAGACGTAGACCCATTTGGGATATTCTTGAAGCGTGTCATATTACCCCAAAGAGCTTACGAACACCTTTCCAAGCCATTGCAAATTTTGCTATTGATTTTCCGACTGCTAATTCTCACCATAGCCATGTTAGAAATCTCGCAAACATTCCGAACTCTCTTTAACTTTGGCTTATCTGTATTCCACATCTACCGGAAGTGTTTGGAAATCCCCGCATTGATCTCGTGGCAAGGACAGAAAACAATCAAGATTTACAAAGAGTTTCGAATTTTGCACACCGGTATAATAGGGCTTCTTACCCCGTTGTCAGCTTTCTTCCTTGGTTTGAACTTCTTCATTTTAACAATATCCACAGTACTCTGCTTAGTAAGTCATCACATCCTCCCCATTCAGATCTACTTGGGGATTCCGGCAGCTACCGCAATGGCTTATTTCCTCCTATTTGCCACCCTTCCCGTGGCAATCCATTGTCACGAGGAGTCTTTGAAGCTGATGAGGGAATGGCATAATCACCTCGTGAAGAAGAAAGTTCAAGGAGAAAAGGCCGGATATGAGGTAAGTTTAGGATATTGGAAAAGAATCTTGAAGACCTTAAGGCCCCTTTCATTCTACTGTGGAAGTACCGGATTGCTCACACAAAAATCCAAAAGGATTTACATGGCGTCGGTAATTGATAGTACTGTTAATGTCCTCCTGTGGAAGAATATCATGTTGTAGATGGTATTAAAATATTAAGCGATTTTATTTTATCATCCACTAATTAAACTTTATAATTAGCATGTAGATTAAAAGTTAATTAGCTCAATAAATTGATTATGCAAAAATCTTAAAGAGACGTAGCCAAAATGCCGAACTGCATGCTTTTTGCTCTTTCTCATTGAATTTGTTTGTGTGTGAGCTACGAACGAACATGAGCCCAAAAACATCTGATTTTGCTTGCTTCCTTGAATCCGTCCCCAGTCGCATTCATGTTTGTAGTTTTCAAAATATTATGATCTCGTCTGTTTGAACTTTGAACCGTTTAAAATCACTTTTTAGTAAAAATACTTATCAGACAGAGTTTGGCAAATACAATTGGGTTAGGATTCCTGCGAATGAGTAACCTCTCAAGTTACTTTAAAATGTTTACAAAAGGCTTGCTAAAGCCGGGTGTAATTCCTATTCTCCAAGTTCGTCCCCAAAGGATGATATCAAATGAGGCAAGAGTGATGATAAGTAGTGCTTTTTCAAAGAATTGCGATATAGTAAAATTGGAACCAATCAATAATGTCAATACTTGGAAGAGAAGATTCAGTGCTAATTTTGGAGGGACGGATAGTGATACCAATCGAGGAAGGCCAGAAAGTAGTTTTCCTGGTTTTAATGAAGAATCGTCGTCACCACCACCTTCAACATTTGGATATGTTCATGACCAAGAAGGGGAAGAAGAGTTTCAGTTTAAATTGAAGGTGTTGGCAGCATCGTTAAATCATGTGAATACCTTGGGAATGGTCAAGAGATGCGCTCTGTGCAGGTAAAGGAAGTTAATTAAATTAGCAGATCACGAACTAAGACATTTTGATAATCAATAACTCATCCTTTCTTGTTTTAACAGGTGCATCAGACTTGAACTTATCAGAATCTATTGCATCTCTCTGTGAACCTTTTGATCTGGTTGAGTATTTCCAGCGTACTTCCAATGCACAACTTGAAGCTCATTTGATAAGCATGGAGAAACAAAATAAAAGTTTGTATTCATCTTTAGAGTACCGACTGAGTCTAGTCATCCCTTTTATTGATAAATATCATCAAGCCATGGGGTTATCTCTCGAGCCTGGGAATGTACCAAGAAGTCTGGAAGTATTGAGAGAGTTGTCGGATATTGTTTGTATAAATGGTTTGGGGGATTCATCGACCGATGTAAGTTTTGTATAATAAACCTTTGGATACAAACTTTGAATTAATTATAGAGCAAACTATTAAAGTTATCCTTTTTTCTCACAGCTCCGTTGGTATACGAAACGGACAGGAATCGCTTCTATCTACGTAGCCACAGAATGCTGTATGGTTCAAGACAAATCAGATGATTTCAAAGAGACTTGGCAGTTTTTAAAGAGAAGAGTTAACGACTATCAAATGGTGGAAGGAGTTGGATCGGCCGTGCTTCCAGTTTTGGAGACCAGTGCCATTACCTTATTAAATGTTTTGGGGATGAACAAGCGGAGATGAGTAAATTGTGATGCAAAATATGTCATTATGATAATGACATTATCATATGAAGAATTAGATTATGAAAGTTCCTATATTACTCTCCACTTAATTAATTAGTCTGTACCATTTATATAATGCAGAAATTGTTTTATACATACAATAAAATTTTAGAAGTAGATTTAAAACAACAAAATGGAATGTTTTGGTTTTGTAAATGTTAAACCATATAAAACATCTGTCAAACTTAAACTTTAAAGATCTTATCACAATGTTTCATCCAAAATAGATTTTGTTCGAATAAGCGTAATAGGTTCTTTATAACTTTTTATTTCATTATCGTTGTCCTTGAATTTTCCGGTCGGTTTCTCTTTCTTTTCGCT
>JAANSO010002156.1:0-14282 GCA_036507315.1 Lepidocyrtus fimetarius
ATGTCGTCTCCCAGCACGAATGTTCCTAGCACGCACAGCAACACGACAACTGAAGCAAAAATACATAAAACTACTTTTATGCCTACTGCAACGTACAAATCACTTCATCTGTGAAAAAGAAAACGGAAGTTTTTAGAAATTTAAGTAATCAATTAAAAAATATAAAACCTGTAAATTGGTTAGTTTTAGATTCTTTTGAAAATTATTTTCAAGATTTTATTTGCGCTTGTATAACAGATTACTATTTTCACTGCTCTTCTTGGCACAAAAAATATTTAAAAGAAGTAAAACGAAATTAAAATTTATTTACAATGAGTGTTTTTACTGGTGAAGTTAATGCTGGCATTGTTGACAAGCGGACCGAACGCATACAACTAAACTTAAAAGTGTCTAACTTTTAATGTTTGATTTCTATTGATGAGTGACTGAATAGGAATCGAATAGATCTTCATTAGATGTAATGAACGACATTTTAGATAATTTTATGGACGCTTGGTTGCTAAATTTATTACACGTGCAAGTGGTTCTTAAAAAATTTCAAATTATCTAAACCGTTTTTAATTCTTTAATTTATTAATTTTTCAATTAGTATGCAAATATTATCTCAAATTAAAAACACAAAGGCACTTGTTTTTCAACAGGTGTTACGCTCGTTTTGTGCGGTTAAACATGTAAATATCAGTTGCCAACAAAGAATAGGAGCATTTTGTTTAGGAGAAACAATTTTTCAAGAATGTAAATAACACCTCTGCTAAAATCAAAAAGGGAAAACAATAGCGTTATTTTGATCAACAGCTTTCCTACTTCGAAATTTATGTTATGCTTTAAAAATTCAACTAATCGTAACTTTTCATATTTAAATGGCTTTGCGCATAAAATTACTGAATTATAATTCAGTAATTTTAGTGAATTTTAGTTTTTTCAATTGTCTTTCTTATCTAAATGGAAATTAAGTTATTTTTGGTGAATAATTTACTATTTGTTTCATAAAATGTTTTTGGCAGCATAGAAGAGATTGAATCTACGTTAAGACATATTAACCGTAAGTATAAAAACATTATCGGCAGTATAAAAAAAGACTTTTGAGTTTAAATTATTTTTTGTTAAATGCAACTTGCAAAGGTAAAAGCTTCGGCAATACTTCCACAACTAGTTTTATAACAAAATAAAATTTATCTGCACGATGCACCATTGAATTTAGTAAATTTGTGATGATTTATTTTTGAAAAAATCTTTTCATGAGAGATAAAAGACGCCTTTCACAATATTTCATTAATATGAGCGAAATACGCTTTACAAAGCATATTTTCAGGGTATTTTTTTTGGATCAGTGTGACCTTTGAATTTTGAAATGTTTGACTTTAGTTTTTGTAAAATAAGAAGTCAATAAAAACTTTAGGGTTGTTTGTTTAGAAGTCGTTCTTTTGAGTTTTTGGAGAGGATTTTTTAAAACCTGTTTTTAATTAAATAGGAAACCCTTAAATTTTCTTGGAACGGCTCCTAAGGACTACATGTTGTTTGTCTTGGTTGTCCACTTTCTATTTTGTAAGTTGATAAATTCCCAGAAAATTTTAATTAAGCAATATTATTTTTGTTTCAGGTTTGAAATTGGGGTTTGGGTAGTTTGGAATGTGAAATCTGGAAGTACACAATGCGCTAGTTGTGTTCCCTATTTCATTCTATTCTATTGTGAAAAGAGAAACCGAAAAAATCTAATTTACTAAACTTAAATGAAGGCAGATGAAAGTGAAGTTGTTTATTTAAATCTTCATTTAAAATTAAGATTTTTAAAAATAGAAGGACAAATTCCTGGTGTAGGTTGTAGCGGTCACATAATTCAATAGGCCTAGAGCGAGTAAAAATACAGGCTAGCGTGAAGGATTTCTTTTATAAAAGAATGGAAATATTTACTTTAAAAAGAGAAAGCCAAGTGAATGCAAAAAATGCGAGTACAATTATTTCACCTCATTTCACTCATTGCTCATGTAGGAAAACTAACCAACTAGCTGTCGGAAAGTTCCAAAACTTAATTTCGAACAATGACAATGGATAACGATGCAAGTAATTAAATCCGCAATTAACTTAAAATCAAAACAAACACGACACAGTTTTTATTGAAGCAGTCAACACTCTATTGTGAAGAACTGTTTATTTGCGTTAAAATTATTTCGAAATCGTCTTAAAATTAACAACAATTAAAAATTAACAATAATTGACTCTGTCCCCGTCACTATTCATTATGGCTGCTCTCTCATACTTCATTCAATCATCCCTGAGCTTCCCTTCGCTTCTCATCCTATCTTACCCATGTTAAAATCAAGTCCCTGCTCCCTTGCAAACAAGTTCAACCCAAAACGTCATAGAGAGAAGACTTTCGTATTCATAAGTAATCTACTACTACCTGTATTAAAGAAAAAATCATCATCTATTCTTTCTTTTTCTTAACTCACGCTCAATTAACTATCCCCCTTAATTATTTATTTACACAACTTTTCGTTCAAATTTCATTACATAAAACAGTATTACAAAGCAATTCTTTTCAGCTCAGGTTAATTTTCTGCCAATGGATCTACATAAAGCTAAAATCAAATTTTAACTAAAAATTATATCGGTCGCTCTTCAAAGACATTTGCGATTATAAAAAATGTTATCTGAGCTTGGATGAGATAATCGTAGGGAAACTATTTGAATTTCCAGAGTATAGAAACAATAGAAAGTATTGGTTAAACCATAAACTTTTACAGCACGAAAGGGAATAACAAAAACAGCTGGACCAGGCGGAGTTAAACAATCATAACATGGCTTGGTTTTTAATTAAGCGGAGCAGTGATATGAGCAAATTATTTAAAAATTATGTTTTTGATATAATAATGTGGTAGCCGTTCCAACAACTTGCAAACAAAATGTTTTATTTCTCTCAATACTGCTAAAAAATATGGCTAGGAAATTGTTTAGCCAAATTAAACAAACTGAATCTGGAAAAGTGTCAAGAAGGAATATTTAAGAAGGATTGCATTAGCATATTTTAAAATTTGGAAAACCAAAACGATGTCAAAATATTTTACATTTGAACAAATTTAAACAAACAAAGATCCAACAAACCTGGTAAACTACTATTAGCTTTCCTGCCAGTAGGCATTGCCAAAGCATATCGCATTGGCTATAAAAAGGTGCCATCTTTCAACGTGGCCAAAATGAAAAGATGCCTTCTGTTTTCGTGGCCAAAGAGAAAAGGACTGACTTGGCCGCGCGCCTTTTTCAATTGATTTGGCGTTGACAGATAGCACGTTTACTCTTTAGCCACAAAAACAGAAGGCCCCTTTTTATTTTGGCCACGTAGGAAGATGTCACCTCTTCACTTTTTCCCATAGCCATGGCGACATTTAAAACTGACTGAATTTAGATAAATTTGTATCTCAACATTTTGTGGACTTATTATTTTTTGTGTAAAACGTCACTGTGAAATATAATATGCCTAATATTTCTTATTCTATTAAGATCAATAATAGATAAAATTGTTTCAGGTAATTAAAACAAGTGTATTCCAAATTAAGTCTTACGTGAAAAATCGATAAATTTTGTCCTAGTTTGTTTTATTGGGTGAGTTCACCTGAACCTACTTTGATGGCTAAAGTCTTCAACTTAAAAATGGAATTTTGGTTTCACTGACACATGAAATTATGGCATGGCAAGAATATTCTAAATCCTGCATAATTCTGTACTTTAATGTGACGATGCTAAAAAGTATTTTTATTAATTATATTAATAATTAGTAAGAAACAGGTAAAATAAATATTCCAGTTTTATTTATTAATGATATATAATATTTAAAATTAATTTTATATTCTTCATTGTTTTCACCAAAACTGACGATGAATGGAATCAGTATCTGAAAATAAGGCTTGTGTAAAAAGGAATCAAAATGATTTTGATAGGTTGTGGTAAAATTAGGGTCTGCTTTGGCATGACTCGCCCTTTCAAACATAACCTTTTTAAGTAAAATTTTGAAGAAAATAAGCTCGTAAGCGCTCATTTTTTTCTTTAAATTGCATCTCGTCGTTTGCTCTTCGAAAGGGGTCAAGTCGCTTTTGAAAAGTCTTCGAAAAGGGTCAAGTCATTTTTGGTGAGTCTTCGAAAGGGGTCAAGTCGTTTGAATTCAAAAGGGGTCAAGTCGCTTTTGAAAAGTCTTCGAAAAGGGTCAAGTCATTTTTGGTCAGTCTTCGAAAGGGGTCAAGTCGTTTGACTTGACCCTTTTTCTAGTCGACTATTGAATTTGACTTGACCCCTTTCGAAGACTCACCAAAAATGACTTGACCCTTTTCGAAGACTTTTCAAAAGTGACTTGACCCCTTTTGAAGAGCAAACGACGATAAATAATTCAGTCAACATTTTTTGTTCAATAAAAGCCCGAAGTACAAAACCAGAATATTTTATTGCTTGTGTTACTTTTTTTCTTTAGTTTTAAGAGGTTTGCGACAATATTGATATCTCGATTTTTCGATTTAAATTTTAAGGTAAATTTGCTCATGAGATAAATGATATTATCTTAATCGATCAGCATTTTATTCCCTTTTTGACTAGGTTGAGATACGATTAACCTTCCATTCTCCATTGCTTTATTATAATTAAATGAGACGATCAACTGGTTCGCAAGTGCAAATGAATCAAAGATTTATTCTTCATTTTTTCAGATTTTATTATCATAACCATTACAAAACCATTTTATATTATGAGGAGCTATTTAAAGTAACTGAATTCATTGTGCATTCTAAAATAGTGCTTAGCACATCCATTCCAGAAGTTTTCTTAATACGAATAAACGGTCCCATTTTTAAACAAGTAGTTTGCATTGATTTCAAAAATTTCTTTTCATATTGTCCTAAACGTACCCCTTTCCACAATTTTTTCACTTTCTCAGAATAAAAACTTGGTCTGGCCGCGTATTTTAAAATAAGTAAATTAAAAACTGAAAAGGCAGTTGTGAGCAGAACTCCGGATATAACGAAAAATGTTTCCATTTTGTACGAGGTTAACATATTTGTTAGCAACCCGTAATTAGTAAGAATACAGAAAATTAACCCAACTAATTGCAAAATAGGAACAAACACGTTTAATTCAACATTAATAGCTTGCAGGATTATCTGAAGTTTGATATGAGATGAGTGACTTTGCTTAAATAATTGATTGAATTTTATATTAGGAATGCAAACACTGCAAATAAAAGGCTCTGTAGGTTGTTCAATTGCGCAGCTACATTTTAGCCTATCTACACTTTTTCTGGAAATGTGATTGAGGCAGAGAGCAACACTTGAAATATGCAAAAGAAATAAAGAACAGACAAGATGGCCAAAGTATGCGATGTATCCGGTGAGAATACTAGAACCCAAGCGTCTTGCCTGTTCCGGGAGAAAGTTATCAAACAAAAGGCTTACCGGGTCATATTGTCTAACCCAGGGGAAAATAATTCCGCAAAATGGAATAACCAAAAAGCTCAAGCTGAAGGCATACCCCATTGTCTCCTCCAGATTCGGCAGTCTCTCCTTACTAGGCCAACCTCTGTGTTTTATTCCACATAGTTTTGTCAATTCATTCAATATGAAGCATAGTGAACTTGGATCTTTTTCAAAAGTGTAGACCGTGTTAAAACATTGCGTCAGCATTGCCAAAATAATTACGTATGATATTGCTTCCTCTAGGTACTCAATGGATGTACTTGATTTAGGAAACTTAAGAAATTGTAAGAAATGCAGGAAAGAGAATACATACATCCAGATTATAGCACCATTACAGAAATACCACATGGCAGGGAATAGCTTCCAGTTTTGCTTGTAGCGGCCTTTGTTGTAACTACTGGATTTAAATTTCCGGTTCACTATAACCTTTTCAGAATTTAAATCAAATAGAATGGGGAGGTCGGTAAAGGTTTGCGTGACTTGGTGAACGTTGTAAGCGGATGTGGACAAACCGGTGGACATTTTTAACGAGAAAGAGGGATGGAATGAGTTTTATTGCAAACAACTAAAAACTTCTGAAATGCGTTCTTCCCACAAGTCTTCCTTTTCTTCTATGTTTTTTGTTTTAAACTGGGATTTGGTTTAGTGTTTCTATCCAGCTTAATATAAAGCATGCACTTCATTCCCAATTTAACAATTACGAGAGGTTGTCAAAAATATGAAACACGGCTTTATATTTAACAACAAGATTTTGTTTTACAAGAATTTTTATTTAGGTATTACTACGATATACATAGGCTTTTTATCGGCAATGGTTAAAGTTTAACATATTTTTTAGAAAAATAGTTCTGTTGGTTTTTAACCGAAAAGACAGATATTAGTATTATGAGACTAATTTAAAACTTTGGTAAGTCATTATTCTTTGTAGTTAGAAATGAACATGAATAATTTTGTAATTTTTTTCAAATATTTAATAGCAAGCGCAAGGATTCAAAGGAATTGAGAAATAATTTTATTTACACATATTATCAAATAGTTTAGTTAGGATTCTGAACCTTATCTTTAAATTTTTAATTAAGAAAAGGGATGCACTAGAATCTATAATTGATTTTATTCTAATTAATTATTTTTCTCATTGTAGCATTGCAATTTTTACACAGCCAGCACACATATATTACCAATGATCTACTTAAACTTGCATCACCTTTTAACTCAAAGGTCTACTTTCCTTTCAATTTTCACTTACTGTTAAGGATATACAACTTCCTTTCTTCGTGCGTTACTTTCCTTAACAACATGAATCTCAATTTTTACGAAAATCTAGCTTTTATCGCAACCCATCGTTAAGCACTTTGTCAGGTTTTTTGCCACACTTTCTGACTCAACTGCTGTCACTGCGATCAGAATCGCAGACAAGAAATCCGTAGAAATGAATATAAAATATAATATACATGACTGTATTAACGGTAAATAGAGTGAACAAAATAAAGTTAAATGAAGCTTTAAGTTATGTGATATCCTGCTCAATCTGTTAATATCCTTCCAACTCTCTGATATACCTATCTACAATAGCTAAAAAGGTTCCCCTAATAATTACGTCAACCGGCAAAGTCTCGTCTCGTAAGATCCGAGAATCATATTTGGAATCACCGGCAGCACCAAAAACATAATAGTCATTTTAATCCAAAACAAAGTCAAATTCCAGGCATTTTGAGGATCACGTCGAGGCTTTGTTGCTGTGATTGATTAGCTGCACCGAGGCTAAAAATTGAAAGCAGGTGAGCATTGCGCCGATGATCAGGTAAAGCCAAAAAGAAGGCTCAAAATATGTTCTAACAATGATAAAAATTATTTTCCATACTACTACAAATAATGAAAATTTGAGAAATTTGCGTACATATTCCAGGTCCCGGTAGAGCTCCAGCAGTATTCCCACTATACTCCAACTCATCATCAAGACTCATCATTTCCGCAGTATTAACTTCATTCAATATTGCAATTTCACAAATCACAGTGAATACCTTTAAACAAAAATGATTTTGAGCTTAATAATTTGTCGTTTTGACCCTAAATCTAAATTATAGATAGTTTTATCCATGGATCCAACTACTTTTGCTCGCTTTCCCCACTCACTTTGATCTGTCTAATTTAATCTAGTTTTCCGTAAAACTTTTAAAAAATAACCTAGGCCAAAAAGTATTAATTTCACTGGATTTTTATAAATGTTCCACTACTTCAGGCCTTTTTGAAAGCTTAGTTCCGACTGAAGAGAAAGTATGTAAAGCAACAACTTAAAACTAGCTCTCGAATATTCTCCTGTTGCATTCCAGTGAAAGTATTGTACAGCTTCCGCTCTGCATTAAGGTTTTTGATAAAAGAATATGACAAACTGAAAACGCAACGCTTTCTTCCGACATGAGCAAACAAACAAGTGAAAGCAAGAAATTAGTAAGCTTTTAAAATTGATATGAAGTTTATACAAATGATTTAACAAACGCAAATAAAGGAATGCTTTTATTTCAACAATATAAAATGGAACAAGAGGATTTAATTAGAAAGTGCAACCTCTAATTTACCGTTGCAATTGATTGTTCTAAGAAGTTTATTATTGGGAATGTTGCAACTGTGACACTTTTACTTCTTTTGTTTGCTCAATATTCCTTTGCCCTTTCTTTTTGGTGCGTCGTTGGAAGTATCCCGATTCTTTGCAATGTCTTGCATCACATCTCCGTGCTTGGAATTGACATGAATTCTTAAATTATGCCGGTGTGAATATGCCTGGCCACACACCTGACAAACAAAAGGCTTTTCTCCAGTATGAACCCGCATGTGAACATTTAAAGCCGCTTTCTTTGGAAACTTTTTGGAACAAACATTGCATTCATACTTCCAACTCTCAGATCCCGTGTGCACCTGCAAGACGTGCTGGTCCAGGAGGTGCTGGTTTTTAAAACACTTGCCACATCCTTCGCAAATAAAAGCTCTTTTGATGGATTCATTTTTTTCTTTTCTTTCATGTGCCTTCAAATGTTGCCGAAGATTTAATCCAGCAATAAAATGTTTCCCACATTTTGGACACATTTCCATTTCTGTTTTTCCTCTGTGTCCAATTTTTAAATGACGATCCAAATCTTCTTTTAGCTCAAACTTGTGCTCGCATCCTTTAACTGTACAGTAAATGAGTTTGTCCACGCTGACGTGACTGTTAATTCTATGCAATTTTAGTATTTTTTCGTTTCTCAGTGTTCTTCCGCAGTCTTTGCATTTATGTTTTGGCAGACGCATCTTATACCTCTTGTGCCTGTTTTTCTCTTTACAGTGAACCGTTCGGAAATGCGGAAGAAATTGTTTTCTAGTTAAATAGTAAGCATTGCAACCCTCGGCTTCACACTTTTCCAACATTTTTGTTTCACTCACGGCGTTAAGATCATGCTCTTCTTTGAGTTGTTGCTCTAATTGTTTGTTCTGTCCAGGGAATTGAGCACACCTGTCCAAATATCTGTAAGGATCCCTGCAAATTGGACAACATTGCTCCACCAATCTTTCTATTCCCAAATGGTCAGCTACGTGATGTCTTAAATAGCTCTGCCTCCAAGGAAAAGTGTTGCTGCATCTAGGACACCCGAAACTACTCAAGTATGCGTCATCATTGCTTTTGCCGCCACAATCCGTATGCTCAATTAGCTCGTGTTCAGCTAGATTTACAGCGTTGATCTCAACAACATCGCAGAACTGGCATTTGAACTCCCCATGAAGTCTGGAGTGCAGGTTGAGGTCTTCATTGTGGAAAAACAGTTGACCACAACCCTCCACAGGACAGGTGAAGATATTTGATGGAACCTCCAATCTTGCAAAAACATCAAATTCGCTTTTTGCACTCACAAGAAAGTTGTTCACAAACTCTCCACCACGTCTCCCAGGAAAATTTATTATTTCAACAATTAGGCTCCTACCTTCGGGATTTTTGTCCATAAAATGAACAGATTTCCAATGAAAAATCATTTCGTAAAAATATTCAAAAAATTCAAAACATTCAGGACAAACAGTGAGCAGAGATTTGGTTTTCCATCCACTTTTGTGCTTCTTCTCCACAAATTCCAAATCTGCAATTGAATCTTCATCTTCTTTTTCAATATCTTGTTCTAGAATGCCTGCAAAATTCACTGTGTCTGTCTCTGGCACTTTATTCCCTAATGTTTCATCTATCAAGGTTAACACACGAGCCTTAAAAAACTTTTTGCTAAGAATTGTTAAATTTCTTGGTGTCCATTCTTTGGAATGGTAGTTTTCCATGTGGATCCGTAACACAGCTTTGTTTAAGCAAGATGATTCACAATTTGGAAAGGGGCATCGAAAAGGATTTTCTAGGTCTCTGAGAAAGTAATGCTTGTTTCCATACTTTTTTCTAAATCTAATCTCCGCTTTGTGCATCATTTTGAGGTGATGAAGACCTGATCGAGCATTATTGAATGATCTTGAACAATAAAACAATGGACAGTCGTAAAGATTCAGGTGTTTTTGTTCGGATTGAATATTAAAAGCTTCAGGATGTTCTTGGATCACGTGAGTATCAACTTGTTCCGTGCGCCAAAAACCTTTCTTGTTGCAAACTGGACAACACATTGTATCTTTCCTTTTTCTTATACGTTTTTTAAAAGCTAAATGGGAACTAGCTGAGCTCCATTTTAATGAACTTCCATTTCCTGCAATTGTTTTGTATTCCAGTTCTTCGTTTTCTTCTATTTCATAGTCATGAACTCGCTGGTAATGAAAGCGCATGTGCCGTTTTAAAAGAAATGAAGCACCGCAACCTTCAGCTCGGCATCTTTGAAGCAACGGGGATGTTCCGTTTTTATCCGGGTGAATATTATGAACCATTCGCAAATGCAATTCAAGACGACGGGTAGAATATCTTTTGGAATATGCACGGGGATCCCTGCAAATTGGACAACCTTCCTCCACAAATGTTTCTATTCCCAAATGCGCTGAAATGTGATGACTGACATATTTTTCCCTCGATTTAAAAGAGTCATCGCATCGAGGGCAATTTAAAACTATTTTAAATTCATTGTTTTTGTGAAGCCCGGAGTTCACTGTGTGTTCCTTGATTTCGTGTTCAGCAAGATCCACCGCGTAGTGTTTAACTGTTTCACAAAATTTGCATTTGAACTCTCCGTGGAGTTTGGAATGAGCTTGTAGATCCTCTTCGTAAGAAAATAATTGCAAACAGCTTCCCGTGGGACAGATATAAACATTTGGGGCGACTTCAATTTTAGCAAACACCTCGTTTTCTTCACTATTAACATAGGTTTGCACTTGATCACTGGATTTTCTTGAAATATTTAAAATTTCAACAATTAAATTTTGTTTGGCCATGTCTGGAGTTAAAATATGCTTCGACTTGTAATGCAAAACCATTTCGTAGAAATTAGCAAATAATTCAGTGCATTCTGGACAAACAGTTTTAAATAATCTAAACACTCGTGAAGTAGATTGCTCGGAATTGGATTGTTGCTCATCCTCAAAGTCTTCAAAAGGCTTTGTATCTTCCAACGTGTCCGAATCTTCACCTGAACTTTCCAATGCAAGATTATTCTTAAGTTCTGCCAAGCGTGCTCTAAAAAACCGTTTGCTGAGAAATGAAAGATTTCTCGGGGACCATTCAGAAGAATGTTTGAATTCCAAGTGAATAACTAACACGGCCTTGTTTGCGCAAAATGATTCGCAGTTTGGAAAAGGACATCGGGATGGTTCATTGAGATCCCTGGCAAGGCAATTCTTGCCGCCAACTCTCTTTCTAAAATTGAATTCTTCTTTGTGCTTAACCAAGCAGTGGTTTTGAACTGAACGGATGTTGTCAAATGTGACTGGACAGTAGAACAAGGGACATGCAAATGTCTCTACTTCTTTTGTTTTTTCTGGAGAAATCAAGAATGCCTCAGGATGTGATTCATTTAAGTGCGTGTAGATTTGAAGGGTTATCCAAAATTTTTGCTTGCAAATAGGACAACAAAGTTTTCCTTCGCCTCTTTTCTTTCTTTTCTTATAGTGCAGCCTATCCTTTTTTTGTCTTGTAATATGTACAGCGGTGTTTTCTCCTTCTTCGCAAGAATTGCTTTCTGTTTCTTTATTTGGCTCGGAAAATGCACAGTCCTTCAATTCATCATTTTCTGTCTTCAGTTTCTTTGCACTGCCTTCTTCATTATCAGAATCTGCATCGGACTCCAAATGGGAACAGTCTTCAGTATTTTTATGATGTGCTAGTTTTTCTTCGGATGAAAATGTTCTTTTGCAGAATTTACAGCGATGAATTACACGCAAACTTCTGGACACTGATTTAGTTCCCGTTAAATTGTCAGCATCCAATCCAGAATTTGGTTCGTAGGTAGTTGGCTGTTTGTTCTTACCCTGATTATCCAACGATTGATGCAAACCCCTTAATATAAATTTCATCATTAGGAAACTTGGCTTTGTTTTGAAGTATCGGAACAAACTTTTTAAGGTTTTAATTACCTTTGGGAGGCATTGTCTACATCATTTTCTATTTCTAGTGAGGGCACATCGTCTTGAATGGACGGGGGCGGTGAGAATTGAATGCCCAAATCGAGAAAATCTTCATCATTTCCAGTGGGTAAGCTTGATTCTGAATTAAAGCAATCGCTTTTGTAAACTTCTTTGTCTGTTTCTTCCGAAACTTGTAATTCCACTGGATTTTGCTTAAATTGCGTTGTTTTTTCTAAAATTAGTTTTGGATATGAATTCGTCAATTTTCTTGCACCTGGAGAAATTGGAAAGAAAAATGAATAGTTTTGTTGTGCAATAAAAGAAACGGCTTTTTATAATTTAGTTACTACAAACTTACACTTTGCAATTAACTGCTTTTTATACCGGATCAGAAAGTTGGCAACTTCATCACCATCAGAACGTACACAATCTCCACGAATTTTGGCAGTGTCCTCCTGGTTAATTGTATCCTTGAAGGAATTTATTCTAGCTGGTATTTTCATCGCACAAAACATTACATTCATCAAAGACCACGTCTTTCCAGATAGTATAAGCTCCAAGGATTTGATTTTATGAAATGTTTCACAAAATGAGCTCATCAAAGCTAAACAGTCTTTACAGGCTTGAGCTTCTTTTACGCTGTTCACATAATTAAAAAACAACTTCTTCCTTAATTTTGAATCCTCTCTACTTTTACAGGTTTCATTAGCAGATCTCTCCTCACCTTCTGTGCAATTTAAGTGTCTATCTAATAATTTGAAAAATCTTTTGAAAACTAGTAATTTCTCTTCATCGTTAAATTTTTTGTGTTCAAGTGAATCTGAGTGACTAAAACTTCCAATTCGAAAACAAACTATACAGCAATTCAGCAATGCCATGGTCATTTATTACAAATTGCAATTAATGTCTGTAAATAATAAGTTTTTCATTTGCACAAACGGAGAAAAACTGAAATATACAAATATTTGCAGCTGACAAGCAATTGTTTGAATGAGAAAGATATTTTGTATTCCTTTCTATGTAGGAATTTTTTCCCCTTTCTTATATACAGAAAAGAACAGAAACGAGCTTAAACTTTTGACATCTGCTGTTGACTTTTTATTTTCCCTTTCATGTTTTGCTTCTGTACGCATTGTAAAAGAAACTGACAAATATAAGCCAGTGTAACCTTTACAGTAGCATAGTCCATAGTGGCATGACCAGATCTCACGGATAATCTCTTGTTACTTCCAAATGAAAGTACTGTAGACCTTCCACGATGCTTTCAGATTTTTTGTACAAATATTACAAACGGAAAATTGAAAGGTTTTTACTGATATCAGCAAGTAAGTAAAATTGATACGAAGTTTATGTAAATGCTTTTACGAATACAAATAAAAATAATACTTTTATTTCAACAATATAAAATGGAACAAGAGGATTCAATTAAGAACTGCCTAATTTAGCCTTGCAATTGATTGTTCTAATAATAAGTTAGTTAATGAAACTGTTGTTACTGTGACAGTTTTACTTCTTTTGAATGCTCAAGATTCCTTTCCCCTTTCTTTTTGGCGCGTCGTTGGAAGTATCCCGTTTCTTAGCAATGTCTTGCAATACATCTGCGTGCTTGGAATTAACGTGAGTTCTTAAATCTTTCCGATAGGAATACGCCTGGCCACAAACCTGACATACAAAGGGCCTTTCTCCAGTATGAACTCGCATGTGTCCCTCTAACATCTGCTTCTGAAAAAACTTTTTCGAACAAACGGTGCATTCAAACTTCCAGGCTTCAGGTCCAGCGTGAACAAGCAAAGCATGTCTTTCCATACCTTGCTTGTGCTTAAAGGACTTTCCACACCCTTCACAAACAAAAGATATTTCTCCAGATTTAACCTTTTCTTTTCTCTCGTGTGCTTGCAAATGACGAGAAAGCTTTGAAGCAATAAAATATTTCCCACATTTTGGACACATTTCCATTTCAGTTTTCCCCCTGTGTCCTATTTTTATATGATGCTCCAAATCTTCTTTTAATTCAAACTTGTGCTCGCATCCTTTAACTGTGCAGAAAATGAGTTTGTCCACGCTGACGTGACATTGAATTCTGTGCAGTTTTAGTATTTTTATATTTTTCAATGTTCTTCCACAGTCTTTGCATTCATGTTTTGGCTGAAACATCCTGTACGCCTTATCTCTGTCTTTTTCTTTGCAGTGAAGCATTCGAAAATGTGCAAAAAGTTGTATTCTAGTTAAATAGTAAGCTGTACACCCCTCGGCTTCACACTTTTCCAACATTTTTGTTTCAGTCACGGCGTTGAGATCGTGTTCTTCTTTAATATGTTCCTCTAA
>JAANSO010002157.1:0-14278 GCA_036507315.1 Lepidocyrtus fimetarius
GTACCTATAGCTAAATAAAATTAAATTTCAAGGACAATCTTGAGTTTATAACTCTTCTATGTGAAAATGAACTGCAATAAATCATCAAACTGTTATATTGCACGAAAGTTAGTGCAAGGCTACTTCAGTCATTGCAATGCCACAAATTCTCTAATGTCATGTTTTAAATACGCAACCTTTGCCGACCTTATATAAAATACTTGGTAGTTTGTTTTTGACAACTCGCAGAATTTGTTAAACTGATTGGTTTGAATAAAAAGAAAATTTTACATGTCAGAATGATGATAAAGGAGAAACTACTTCTTAAGATGCTGCTTGTATTGTACTATGAGTTTGTCAAACCGATAGTTGCATAAACATGGTAATTTGACAAAATTGATTTACATATTATTACTATGTGTTACTTACCCCTTTAATTGAACAAAGCAAGTTTTCTCTGATGTCAAATCTACATGAACAAGCGCACAAAGCGCTTCAGTTTCGTGCAAATGCTCATACATAAGATCCCGAATTCCTTCCAGCAATTCTTGCTTAACTATAGGAACTGCATCAATTGAAGCTGAAATATCAAACATCTATCTATCCATCGTCATCTAGTAATCATCAGTACAAAATCCACATAAAGAAGTACATGCAGACATGAGTCAAAGCCCTAAAAGTCAGTGCAGTGGTAAGGTTTCTTCTTTTTTATGCTTCAGGCAGACAAAAAATTCTGCTGTATTAGATCCGAGTAATAATAATGCAATACTCTAATCATTCATTCTCCACTACAAGATGTGTATGTGTACCAATACCAATGTTATCTATTAATGCATGGTCATTTTCATATTAATCGGTCATTCCTGTAAAATAAATGACAAAAGAATTCCTTTATCACCTGAAGAAGCAGTGTAGTTTCATCACCTTTATTGACACAATTACCCACTGTTGTGTCATCTTATCATTTATCTTGTGATGATATTTTTTTCTGACAAACAAAATAATAATGAGTACCAACTTTCCAGCTTTTTTGTCCTTAAATTCATTATTTAACAATTATTACGTGCGTCTTTTTGAGTCTTATGACTGCAACGTTTGTGCTAGCCAGCTGCATAAATCAGAATGAGTCAAAGACAAAAAGATTTATCAAAGCTGTTTGTTTCTCCAGAAGAAACGGAAATTCCAGAAGAAGCGCCTATAAATGGTACAGAATTTTTTTTAACTTCTTACTTCTTACTCAATGTTTCAAAAATATATTACTAAAATGATATTTTTGCAGGGGAATTTCCATCATGGCTAAAGGGAACTTATATCCAGACTGGACCTGGTTTACTTGACCTTCCCAATTTTACTTTAAATAATTACTTGGATGGTTTCGCCATGTTAACTAGAATCCAGTTTGATGGACAAAGAGCAAAGTTGACAAAGAAATATCCACAAACAGAATCCTACAAGAAGGCACTTGAGCTTGGAAAGCCATACTTTATGGAATACGGTACAACAGCAAAGCGAGAGGGTAGCAAGGGTGGGGGGCTTTTTAGTAAAATTTTGACCACAATGACAAGGGATGACATGAGTGACAATTGCTCCGCTTCAGTATATCAGCTAGCAGGGAATTTAATTGCATCCTCAGCTACAAGTTTTATTTCCAAGATAAACTTTGACACGCTTTGTCATGAGCATCGATATGATATGAAAAAGTACATGGGCCAAAATGGATATGGAGTACACCCTTTAATTGATGAAGATGGAACAATGTGGAATATGGGGTTTAGCGTCCTACCAACCGTTAAATACAACGTTTTGAAAATTCCAAATGCAACTTCAAAAACTGTTGAAATAGAGACGCTGCTGTCAAAGTCTTCCACAATCGCAAGCTTATCCCCAAGGTGGAATGGAGCGCTGTCACTTAATCACTCTTTTGGAATGACTAAAAACTACATAATTTTTATAGAGCAACCTTATGTAATAAAAATATCTCGAGTATTGGCAGCTACAATGAAAGATTATGCAGTGAAGGTTAATTTTTAAGGATACCTCTATAGTAAATTGTTTTACCATGTGTGGATTGATAATCATACTACAAATTACTTTCTGTTGTTGCAGGATTGGTTAGAATGGAGAGGCTCAGAAAAAAACAAATTTTATATTATTGAAAAAACCACTGGAAGGATTCATGCTACTGAATACCTGTCAACAGAGTCATTTTTCTTTCTTCACTTTGTAAACTGCTACGAAGAAGATAATAAGGTGGAGCAATTAATTATTATGAATCCAAAAAGTATAATTTGAATTATTGCTTAATGTGTAAAACTGTTTCTTAAAGGTTGTTGTTGACATTGCTACGTCAAAAACTCCAAGCTCTGCAGAAGCCATGAACCTAAACAAATTACGAAACAATATGCTGGATGAAGTTGACACTTGCATCATTGAGCGATATGTCGTCCCAATAGTAGAATCCATTAAGTCTACCACCGAAAATATCAACCTCCTTAGTCATCAAAATACTTTGCTAAAAACAACTGCTCAAGCAGTAAGAAAAGGGCATTCCATTATGCTAACCCCAGAACTGATTTTCAATAGAGGGGCTGATCGTGCAATCATCAGCAATCGTTTTATCGGGAAAAAATATTCCTTTATTTATGCATCTGGAAGCTTTCTTTCTGTAACGGACCCTGAAAATAGTATTATGGCTCATTCCATTTGCAAAATTAATGTCAATACAAAAGAAAAAATAATGTGGACTGCATCAGAAAACCATTTTACTTCAGAGCCAGTATTTGTTAGCAAGGAAGCCGAAGGGGATGAAGATGATGGCGTTATTGTAGCGGCTGCTAGTTCCTCAGAAGCGTTTGCCAAAGATTTTGTAGTCGTCATTGACGGAAAAAGCTTTAAAGAAATTGCTACAGCGGAGTTTACAAATCCAATTCCTGGTGGATTACATAGTATATTTATTTCAGAAAGGGAAGCCTGTCCCACACAATGAATTGAAGAAAAAAGTCACAAAATGTAATAATAACCAAAACTTCATATTACAACAAATTATTTATTCTCAGTATTTCCATCATCACAACTTTAAAATTTGTTTTACAAGTTGCATCAAACTTAAAATGCTAAACTTTGTAAATCGTCTGGCCATATAAACAATATTGTGTCAAAATCATCAACTGTGTCAAATAAGCAACAAACGAATAAAATTAGTTAATTACATAAATAATTCATCCACTGAAACCTATTTAAAATCTTTTAAGCAAGTATATAGACTGTCATATTATGCTTTGTGTTTGTTTTTTTAAACTAATGTAAGGTGATACGATAACACTGGCAAAAGGTAAACTGACAAAATCTGTTTTATATATGCTACTATAAATTGTTGTTAAAATTGGTTTGAAAACTTAAAAAATTACAAACTAAATTGCACCATGAATTGACTAAACTGTTAAGGAATTAAGTACATTTTGCGACACAAGAAAACTTTTCAAATCGTTATAGAACTTATGAAAAACAGGTACTTTGGAGTAAGAAATAAATCTAAAAAAGAAATACCTACATAAATCTAAAAAAAATGTGAGAGAATGTTGGTGTTTTTGTAGCTTAATGGTTCTCCAGTATTTTTGGAATAGGAAAAAAATGTTTCACGAGGTTTGTGTAAACTTACTCTACTACACTTTCTTCATAATATCAACAAATTGCTTTAAAACCTCATTTTGTATAATTTATTTTCGGAAAAATATATAATTTTTCTAAAATAAGCCGTTTTAGTGGGTTATCATCCTCAAATTTCTCCTTCTTCTCACACCACCAACGAATAAGTTTGATTAAAAATTGAACAGCGAAAGGCCACATCACGATAAAAGCGATTGACTGTGGAGATAAATCGCCAAATATACGGCGTTTCCTCCTTGTCTGATTTTGAGCAGGAGCCCGGATCGCTCCTTCGGCGTTTGTTGCATAAGCTGCCTCTAAAATTCTTAATCTGGCTAAAATGTGATCAACATCACGATTAATTCTTTCTATTGTTTGTTGTGTTGCAGCTTCAACGGCAGTATGCACGGTTGTTGTTGAGCTATTCTTTGGACTAGTTCTATCTTTATTTAATTTTTTAGTTGGATTAATTATTGATTTTTTGTGACTTTCGCTAGAAACAGCATTTTGGCTCAGTTTTTGTGAACTTAGAAACTGCTGTTGCTGTGCAATGGCTGCTGCCGATGTGCTGGGAAAACATTCAACCATTATTAGCCATAAATGCTGCAAATTTTTCGTCAAATTCAGGTTCGCTATCACCACTATAATATTTTTCCGATTCTGTTCCTGAAGTAGCAACACTTGCAACCGTATCGATTGACGAGGTCATTTTGATTTTCGGGTGAGCAATGCTTCCTTCGTCGTAATCCCGCTCTAGATCTTCTTTGCAAGCAGCAGCGCCAGAAGTGGGAGTATTACAGCTAGTAGAAACCAGCAATACTTCATCCTCGTCATTATCTGGAGGGAGACCATTTTTCACGTAACCATTATGTTGTGAATAAGAATGTCTGGGTGCTGGGGGAGGAATTACTGAGGCCACATCATGGTCATCATCAGTTGTCATTTTATATGGGTTGCCATTTTGGTGACGATGTTGTTGATTAGCTTTATTTGTTTCGTAACTTGCACTACTCGTTTCAATAGCCACTTCAACTTTTCCAGAGCTTGAAACTTCTTCCTCGTCTCCTTCATCGGCAGTTCCATTTTGTATTGCTTTCACAGGACTGTTTTCTTTAGAGTTTGCAATTGAATTTGCAAGAGAATTGGCAAGAGAGCTATTGCTGCTAGAAAATTCTTCTATTTTTTCTTTTATGTGATTCATTTCATTGCCCTGCAATGTCACAAATTCGTAGAAAGGGCCTATTGAATCCAGGAAGTCCTCCACGTCTCCATTAAATGACATTGTCTCCACAATCTATGCCAAAATAAAATTTGATTAGTATATAAAGATGAATTAGTAGTTTTTCCATAAATATATGTTCTGACAATCACAAAAATTGTGAAAGTAGTGCAGCTTAAAGCAAGCATGCAGCAACATAAACTTATTACGTGATTCCAAACCTCTTTGAGACAATCAACGTATTGGTTCATGGCTTCATCTTTGCTAATGTCCCCCAGTTTATTCCAAGCTTCCCATTTTGCTCGTCCAATTACATCCCAAAACCCTGGTTTTGGAGTGTTGTTCTTTCCCTCCGTTGCCTGCTTGTAAAGTCCGTAAAACTTTAATTTGGTTGAATTGGAAGGTTGATAAGGCCCTTAATTTTGATTAAAAAATAGAATTACATTTAGAAAGTCTTTTGGCATTAGAATTTAATAGCTTTTTCCACATAAAGTAAAACAGTTTAAAAAATTCAATACCATACCATCTTTAGGAAGGCTGTGAATAACGCGGACTGCGGCTTGAAATTTTTCATCGGCAGACATTTTGAAAATGTTTGAAGGCTTCCTTAGTAATTGATTGGTTGGTTGAGATCCTGCAGCAACTACTATTGTTGCCGACACTTTGCAAATCGCTATAAAAGAAGCATTGGGAATAAGATTCCTGTACTATTTCGCAGTTGTGATTTGTTTGTTCATGAAGAGAGCTTTTAGATGATCTGTGAGATGCTGAAAATTTCGAAACTTCACCATCAACATTTGGGTTTCCTTCGAAATTATCGAAATCGTTGGTGTAAATGGGATAAGGCTTTGGTTTAGGGCTCGAAAAAAACAATCGATGAATCAAAAAGAGTAACGTGAGCATGGGTGTTTATTGCATTTTGGTAACACTGGTTGGAACAATTTCAACCTCATAATCTTCACTCCTCTTTCCGTATAAACGCTCATTTTAACTAATGAAGCTGAACAATTCTGCTATGTAATGGCTGGACTGCAGCTTTATTGATATACATTCACAGTGTTTCCTCAACATTATTTAAACTTGTTTGTAGCTTTTTATATCTGAACTGCAGAGATAAAATGAACTGCAGAGGTCAAACATCATATCACATAGCTTGACATAAACCTTCCAAGATAATTATATATCTAATTAGTAAAGCTGGGATGAGCAACCCAAATAAAATTTATTTTACAAAAATGAGATCACTTGAGAAGACTCATGAATAGTTTGTCAATATAAACTAGCCACAACTCAAGTCTTGTTTTTATTGTGAACTTAATAACTTTTTAATGCATAAACTTTCCAAAATAAGGGATAATATTTTACAGCTTTTGCATGTATGGTTTGTCGCTGAACACTTTTTATGATAAATATTAGGATAAGGTATTTTTAACAGCCAAGATTAATATTTTTGGTTTTCTTTTCCTCGTTTTAGCATTGTTCGAATATGCAGTGAATAAATACGCAATCCTTTTCACGAGAAATTTTCTCAGTACAATAAAATATTTTAAAGTATGCAAGTAAAATTATTTTTGTTTTTTTGCCAAACAATTTTCTCTGAATATAAAGGTAATTTAGCATACAACCGGTTATCTACTTTCTATCACTGGCAAAGTATGGACTGGTCTATTTAAAAGACCAATGCAATGTGCAAAGTGTTATTCCGTGGGAAACACGCAAGGTAGAATAGAGATATTAAAGCATATATAAACATCTGTCTGTTTCTCAATTTAGAGCTTGCTTCCTTCATATAAATGTGAATACCTAAATGAAGCTCCTCAAAGAATGAAGAAATAATACTCATGCAATATTTCACATGGCTTTTTGAGTAAATATCTATTCGGATTGATAAAAAATGCAAAGTAGTTCTAGTACCGCATAGCTTTGTAAAGAAAGCAGAAAAGAAAGCACGAGGATTTTACTTTAGCGATTTCAACTTAAGTAAAAAGTAAATTTTATGTACATAAAGATGTACAATTGATAACGGGCTTATGATTTAAAAGAGTTTTTTTAAACAAATTATTATTAGGATTAAATTGTTTATCGATTTACGATTCTCATCAAAAATGAAAAATGACTTGCGCAACATTCTTTGTTGCCTTAGACTAGACACTCGTGCTCAACAACATATTATGAAGGTCAAATAAATGTTATAAATGGTGAAAACTTTTTTTATTACATGTCAACTGCAACATTCCCACATATTTTTTATTTATTAATTATTTTTGAAATCCATTGTTCCAGTATATATGTTAGTCGGTAATTTTAGTCGGGTACAGAAATAAACCTTGACACGGACATTATTAATGCATCCATAATCTTTAAATGAAAAAGACTAGCTCTTCGAGCTAGTAATAAAGTGTTTAATTAAAATTTGTCATAAAACACTTTGGCATTTTAAAATTGGATCATTGGACATATATACTACCAGTGATGTACTGAATCAATTTCAATCTTTTATGAAAAAAGAATCAAAAGTTACGTAAATGCGAATTCGCGTGCAATTCTATCCATCCAAATAAAACTTTTTTAACCCTTTGTATGCATACTCTTTTATAGAGGTGTAGAATGTGTAGATAGCATGTACATATAGCCGCTGTTTATCTCATATTGTTCAGTCTGTATTAAATTTCTTATAGCAGTTTGCCGCAGCACAATTGAAGAAAGGTTTTGTTATATTGTTCAGTCTGTATTAAATTTCTTATAACAGTTTGCCGCAGCACAATTGAAGAAAGGTTTTGTTGTGTACTAAGACAGTCAGATTCATATAAAAGTGTATTCACCAAAATTCAATGATATAAAGTTTAGGGTTTATCTGTATTTTACATAATGTGACTTTGGTGCTGCTGTTTTGGTAGCAGGTTCACACAAAGCTTAAACCAGAGACAAAAACTTAATGTATTCGAGTATTGCCGAAGGACTCTGTCTGCAGCAGCATCATTAAAATTTCCAGTACAGATAATCAACAATTAAATTAATGTACAGTGCAGACGCAGACAGTGAAGTGATGCAGATTCGAGTGCTTGACAATTTGTCCTCAAAATAGTGAGGGCAGATGAGTTAGATATTTTTGTTTATAAGTTAGTATTAACTTTTTTGTTAACACACGTCAGCTTTAATATTTAATTCCTTGTTGACTACGTTAATTGCTCAATAAGAGGAACCATTACAAAATACAATAGCGATAAGTCATACAAAACCTTGTATTAGCCTTTGTGCTGCTACTTCTCTTTATGGGATTTGAGCGGATGTCATTGGTTATTAGTTTTCATAGATTCATCGTATAATTGTAGTTGTACTTAACCATTTTGATTAAAATTTCCCTATTAGCTTTAAAAAATTGTCATTGACAGCTTGATATTGACAAAATCCACTGATCATTTTATCGTTCATGTAGCGATTCTTTTGAAAATAGTTATTTATAAAATCCTAGTACGAATTTCGGTGTAAATTGAAACTGGAAAGTGTTCACATACTAAAAGAAAAAAGGTTCTCGCAAAAAGTTTTTTTGGTAAGTTTGAAAATTATACATTAATTTAAACATTTACTTAGAAAAATTAATGTAAAAGTTCCTTCTTTTACAACTTTAAACTACGTAATATCGTATCATAGTAGTAATTAGCCTTTTCATTGCAGAACTTTTGGCTAATAGGTGTTTTGTATTGCAAAATGATTTCAATTTATTGCACAAGCTTAAAATTAATAACTTCATAAAATTCCGCATGTAAGTTTCGACTAATTTTTTAATGTTTCCTTTAGAAAGGTGTATAAATAATATAGACTATAAGAGAAAAATAATATCACATAAAATTTGGTAACTTTTTACACCTCAACTTTGGCATCGTTTAATTCACAGCATGACTAATATCAAATTATAATAACCCCTAAATCATTGATTATGAATTAGTCTATCTACTCAGGAACTAGTCCCATCTCCTTCATTTTTTCTTCCATTTTCTCATATTCCTCCACATAGTGTTCCATGGCTTCTTCAGCAGACATGTCACCAAGAGCGTTCCACGCATCCCATTTAGCCTTTCCAATAAAATCCAACATTCCTGGACGTTTCGTGTTCACCTTTCCTACCGTAACTTGCTTGAACCAGGCATAGAATTTTAATTTCTCATCGTTGGTAGGTTGATAAGGTCCTAAAATGTAATTACGCATGGAATTAATTCCTTTCGTTAGTTCTTTTGTAAACATATTCTAGGAATTTACCTTCTTTAGGAAGTTCTTGAATTACTTTAACAGCTTTATCGAACTTTTCTTTGATTGTCATGTTCAGATTGTTTCACAAAGGCAGCTGGCAAATAAATTATTCCAAGTGTGGCCGGTCCGCTAAGAAATTTAAGAAACTGCAACTGTAAAAAAACTGATTCGCAATACTGAATGCGTGACTACTTTTGGAAAGGATTGTTCAATTAAACCTGTGTGAGTGTTATCGATACTTTACAATCACCTTGAAATAAGTTAACTCATCTTCGATCTCACTTTAATCATTAAAAGATGTAGATCGTGGTTATGGTATCACTTTTGGTAATCAAATCGTAGCGGAATGTCATAAATTGCGTCTCCTTACATTCCTTATCCATGATGACCAGTTGAAATTTTCGTAATATTTTTAGCTTGACCTTATTTCAGCAATAATACAGGTTTAAAAGCAGGTTTTTAACTTTTATATATCTTTTAATCATACTAGGTATATAGCAAGTTGTTAGTGTAGTTCCAACAGGTCTTATCATTCTGAAAAGGTGGTTGACGAAATCATGGAATGATATTTTATAAGAAATTATACTCAAGTCCATAAAATTATTCATGTTTGCAATTGGGAATGCTGTTTGATTGGATTGGTAAAATTGTATGCGGTTGAGTTATAACGGGACGGCTTTGTCACTTTCCTCCTCCTACTTTAATCATTAACGCTATAAGTCAAGAAATTTGGTAACTTCAAATCGCGGTCAATGCGAGCTTGTTTTATTCAGGCTTGTCCTGCAATTTTGCCACATTGCAGTGATCAAAGAGATTGCCTATGTGATTTTTATGGTCGGGGTCTCTATTATTCCTGCAACCTTTAATGTGGAAGGCTTGTAGACATTGATATTTATTCATATTAGTTACATTCATAACTTTCGTAATCTCGTCGTTAATTCATATGCTATTTTAGGTCTTATTTTATTCAGACCTCTACATTTTTTTCAAATATTATTGCAATGAACATGTAACTGAATCCTGGAAACAGTAATAAGAATAAATATTATGCTTCTTTTATGCCGGAGAGCGAACTTATATTTTAAAACAACAGATTTGAGACATATGAGGCGACGCAGGTCAAGGTTTAGAAACGGTTTGTGTACAAGTCATAACTTAATTATGGATGATGAAATAGGAATAGATAAATGTTGCTATTAGCAAGAACGAGAGTTCTGAAATCTATTGGCAAACCGTTGAATTTTGAAACCATAAATAACTAGCTGATTGATTATATTCTAAAACTATTTCATATTTTTTTTTCAGGAACTGGCCAGTTTCTTGGGAATATAAACTTGTGCAATATTAAAAGTTTAATCTCGGTCACCCTGGATTAACCCTTATCTGTGTGAGTGCATTTACAAAATAGTAAATAGATCGACTAATTGATTTTAGTTTAACTTTTGAGCATTAATTAATTCAATAAATTTTATCGTTAACAGGATCATGAATGCTGAACAAAGTCACACAATAAGTCAAGTGGGGGATAATACTCCTCCAGAGGCTGCCGTCAGTAAGTCGCGCCCATCGGGTCCTCCAATATCCGGTTACAATATGCGCTCTCCAGCTGTGAAACGGTTAATGCGAGAAGCTGCAGAACTTTGCAATCCCGAGACGGACTTTGCTGCTCATCCTACTGAAGCCAACCTGTTTGAATGGCATTTTACAATCAGAGGGCCGGAGTCAAGTGAATTTGAGAATGGAGTGTATCATGGAAGGATTATTTTCCCAAGCGAATATCCCATGAAACCACCATCGTTCATTTTACTGACCCCTAATGGTCGTTTTCAGACTGAAGAAAAAATATGTCTGTCGATCTCAAACTATCACCCAGAAACTTGGTTACCCTCCTGGTCAATTCGCACTGCTCTAGTCGCGCTACGTTCCTTCATGACTACACCTGGAAATGAAGGTGCAATTGGATCGTTAAATTTCTCAGTGGAAGAACGAAAGAAACTTGCTAATAAATCAAAAAGTTGGGAATGTCAGGATTGCGGACTTATTTCCAAGTTAGTGTTGCCTTTAAACGTCAAACAAGACGGAGATGCTTCAAAAAGTGCCAAAGTGGATGGTTCCAACCCTGTGACCGTAGCTACCTCAACATCTACGACAAGTTCTCAAGTACAAGTTACATGTGGAAGTGATATGCCACCAAATAGCAAACAAGTCGGAAATGGTGTCGCTACGCAGCGAAAAACGGTCCCTTCTTCTGCATCAGTAAATGCCGCAGCCCCAATTAATAATGAAAGAACTGACAACCAAAATATTGCTGCTGGGTCTTCACGACAAACTGCAGATGTTACACCCCAACGACAGCAAAATCAGCAAAACGAGTCAATAAAAAATATCTTATATGATTTTGGCATTGCATGCTTTGTCATTTTGATTCTCGGTTTGTGCCTCCGCCGACTTTTTGTTATATTTGAATCGCTTTAAACCAAAAAATACATATTATCTAAAAAACACGTTCGTTGGTCCTTTATAGTATGTGGGTCACCTTTTGTCCACTATTTACGCAAAACTAGTATAAAACCACAAACACGTATTATTACTATATAATTATTATATTTTTATTTCAAGTTAATAGTATGATTCACAAAAACAGGATTCTCCTGGGTCCTGAAGCTTTTAACTGTAACATTATGTTTTAATTTTCAATCTGGATTTCATATTGTGATGTATTTGTAGGCAATTGATTATTTGTTGATCGATTTTGTTCATGTCCATAGTGTTTTAAAAGGTTAAAATTAAAATAAAATTAATTTGTACAAATTCAAAATCAATGTTGGAATGAATAGTTGGAATGTATGTCGCATGGATGGAGTTTGCATTAAGGCCAATGCAATGGCAATAAGTCATTCATAGCCATTTACCTATTGTCTGGAAATTAACTCAAGACAGTTTGGATGTTTGAATATTATTATTAATCAGAAAATCTTTTGTGGAAATTCCACCGTAACTTAATAAATCAAAACAATGCCTAAAGATCGTTTTTTAGTTTTGCGTTAAAGAACGCCAGCACAGGCTACAGATATAATGAATATTTATTCGTAAATTTATCACCATTTATTAAATAATAAAAATTGTTGGTTTTGACAATTTAGAAGCTGACTCATTTACATATCACAATACGATCAAAAATTAAAGCTTAGAGCAAACAAAAGAAAAACAATCATTGCAAAAGTATTCATAGCAAAAATTTTCTAAAAGCTAGCTTAGGTGTACTATTTATTTGCCTAGCTTAGGTTAGATTAAAACTAACTTGTCATCGTCACTTGAGCTGAAACTTGACCTTGGCATTGCTTGGCATTCAGATTGCAATTAATTCAAAACTCAAGAAAGTTTACAAAGTTTTTTAGTTGAATTATTTCCTTGCCATGTTTAAGTACATTTAGGTAATACATTACCTCGAATTATATAAGTTATGTCAATATTGCTAAATGGATTACTTCTTAAATAACATTTAAAAAAAGTAACAATAATGATTCATGAACAATAAATTACACAAAAAGGCACATTCAAAAATCCAAAATATTTTACGTTTATCCTTATTATATATACCTTTCCCTATATATGACTTTATAATAATTAACCCTTACGTTTCCAATCCTAATTGCTAATTTTAATTTTATGGTATTAAGGCCTATCTTCACCAACACACGACGTANTATGGTATTATACGTAAATGCATGTACTTATATGTACATATGTGTCCTCATATTGAATGGTAACATTTCTGTGAAATCGAAGTAGAACAAAACCTATGACGGTACAAAAAGTCCATGAATGGATGGAGGTATTTGTATATTTTTAAATTCAGCTCTCGCAATTTCTTTCATTGTTTTAGCATCTATAAATGCTATCATGTCACACGCTTCCTCCCTATAATCGGTAATAGGACAGATGAGTACCCCATTATCTTCACTTTCCGCATCTTCATAGTCCAAATCTGGATTTGGTACAAATACGGGTTCTCCTACCACTTGGTTGTTATTGTCTCTCCAGCACAGAGCCGTCTTTTCTTCCATGTCAACTTTAACAACAGCATTTCTATACTCATCCAACGAAGTAAGACCAGATGCGTAGTAGTATCGGTGCTTCCTTCCAAGAAATTTCTTATTTATCGCTGGGAATTCTAATCCTTTCCCTGTGAGGACGTCAGGAGTTAAAATGATTTGGTTGCCTTGTTTATAAGCGGTGGCGTTGCTGTTAGGAACTTTCACCAAATTTACTCCTTCTGCCGCTTTGCTTGCTTCCACATCAATTGGGATTACAAATTGCTGACCGGAAGCCCTGGTTTCATCTCCATCTGTTCCTCCTTCTCGAAGGACTGATAAATTTTGTGTGTCCAACACTTCAGGACTGTCATAACAAGAAACTGTAACCACTACTTGTCCGTTATCCTCATAGCAGTTGACTGTTTTGAAAAGGAGTCAAAAGATGATTATTATTATTATTATTTGATAGATTCATTTTACAACGACATGGTTCTGCTGCATAATAATATTGCTGTATGTTAAGCTTTGTTTGTCAAACTTACTCATGTGAACAAAGAAGAAAGCATCTTCTGACATAAATTCGCCGTTAGTGACGACTTTTCCTGTGGATTTATCGATAACATAAAACCTATTCTTCCATTCTGGATTCCATTCTACCCAGTCCTTGAAAGATTGACCCTTGCTTATGACGGAACTCAGGATTTTATTTAGGCTTACTACATAGGGCTAAATTCAATAGGATTTAATTAGGCAAATCGTTAAAAATAATTTTGCAAAATCAATTTGTATGTTTCTAATGAAAACTCACTTGTTCAATAAAAATAATGTAATTCTCGGATAAGCCAAACGAGTGATTATAGCTCATGATATTCCTGTTCCATCGACTTGGAATAGTACAAAGTACTTTTCCCTTTTTCAATACTTCCTTTGGGTCTTTTGTGTGGTCAGTTGGTGGAATTTTAACAAAGCAGTATTTAAGACAAGGGGCGTAAGACGAACCAATGTTGTAAGTATATCCATCACTGCCGGTTAATGGATGGGGACTGGCTGAAATTTGGCCAAATAAAATTTAACATTTAATGAAAAGTTAGTTAAAAGAAAAAGTAAACATGTAAGCCAAAACGTTATAGCCAAAAATGAGTATTACCTG
>JAANSO010002158.1:0-14278 GCA_036507315.1 Lepidocyrtus fimetarius
AGTAACACAGAAGATAGTATATTTGCAAGCAAACTTGGCAATTTCAATGTGTCAGAGTATTTTATGTACGTTCAAGGTCCCGGTGGAAAATGGTTTGAAGAAAGCTACAAAGGAAAAGATTGTATGGATAGGTTTTTATCGACAATTATGTACATGGCATTTTTGTGTGTTAGCACTTATATGTGTACCTGTAATAAACTTACTATGACAAAATCAGATCAAATCCGTTATTTAGCAACTACAAAATGCGAATTATGCAATATTACATTTGCAGAATATGATATTAATAGGCGCAAATCTCGTCACCATCATCATTCCCTTAAAGGCGGTCCCCTTTTGGCAATTATTTGTTCAGCTTGCAATATTTTAATTACAAAACGACCATTTGTTATCTGTTACTCTTTTCAAGATTCTGGTGAAGATTTTCTATTCATTTTACAATCCCTCAGCAAGTCTTTTTTACAACGTGTAACAGTTATTCCCGGCAGGGCAAATAAATTCACTGGAATTATTATTGATGGATATGTAAGATTTATTAATCTGCACAACTTCTTACCGGCATCAGTAAGCGCCCTTGCTACGTCGTTAATAGACCAAAATGATAATTACGTATTTAAGACATTAAAACATGAGCTTCCTGGCCCTTTTGATTTATTTGCAGCATCTTTTATTGATATTTACGAGTATAATATCACCACCCATAATGACGACGAATTTCCAGAACAAATAAAAACTTTACACACTATAGAAGGTACAGCTATTCCAACGAAAAATTATAAAGTGCTTAAATTGTTATATGAACAATCAATGCTCAAGTCGTTTTGTCAATTTAAAACCTTATGTCTGAAAGCGGAAGTCTATATAATCATTGATATTTGGAATCAGTTTCATGATTTTTGTGTTGCACACTGGAATATTTCTCCAAGTCATTCATGGTCACTTTCGTCATATTTGTATGATGCGGCAATGAAAAATACCAAAAGCAATTGGGAATACATCCGATCCCCAGTTATAGCTGATATGATAAGTAAAGCAACGCGCGGGGGCCTTGTCCAAGTCAACCGTCGATATGTAGAAGCATCTAACCAAGAAACTGGAACAATGGGGGAAAGGAGAATAATTTTAACATCTTTGGATCATAACAGCTCATATGCATCAGTTATGGATATGCTTCCATTTGATCAGATACGTCTCCTTAGCGATGAAGAATGTAAAAACTTTGACATAAATAGCTTATCTGAAACCTCTCCAATGCAATACCTGATGGATGTAAACTTAACTTACTCTTTGGATTATCATTCTAAGCATGAATGTTTACCGGTTCTTTGCGAAAAGCAAAGTTTATCACTTGAAGATTTGAGCCCATATCAAATAAGCTTGTATAACGAAATATACGGTCGCGAGTTTCATGGAGTTACGTTTCAAAAATTAATTTCCTCTTTTCATGACCAAACAAATTACTGTTGTTATTCAAAAAATCTGATATTCTATTTAAAGCATGGAGTCAAATTAAAACGAATCAATAGAATTGTGGAATTTAGAGAGTCAAATTATTTACAGCCCTTTTTGGAAACAAATTTGGAACTCATAGAAAAGCAAAGTGTCAGTTTTATAAGGATTCATATAAGTCATTTTCAAATAAACTGTATGGCTCTCTTGGTCCACGATACGCAAACAGATCAAATATTAAAGTCTGTTTTAGTCGTAGTCAGTGCCTGGACTATATAAGTAAAGACACTTTTAAAAATATAACAGTTTTATCTTCAAATGTTTCTCTGATTGAATTAAGCAAGCCACAGTTTAGTTATTGCTATCCATATTTACAATTTGCAATTAAATTAGAAAAAAGTAAATTAAAACTACTTCAAACGTACTACGAAATCCTGGTGCCACGATTTGGCTCTGAAAATATTCGCATAATCAACCTCGACACTGATGGATATTGTCTGAGTATTTTTGATGATGACAACAAATATTATAGCAATTTAAAAGCTCTGCTGGACACGACACTAGATACATCTAATCTACATCCAAACTCTCCTTTATATTCCATGAAGAATCATTTAGCGCCAGGGAAATTAAAATTTACCTTTGGACATCCTTGTAATATAAAAGAAATTTGTTTGTTAAAACCAAAAACTTATGTAAACTAAGTATTTTACTATATTGTGAAGAATGTAACAACGATGGTTCAGTTCCTTGCAAAAAATGCTTTGAAGCTTCTGCAATGACAAAAAAATTTGCAGGTTTACCACTACAAGCATTAAAATACCTTACACATAACATTTATAAAAATGTTATTTTGGAGAATGATTATGGTTTTGTCAAATAAAATAATATGCAAATAAAAGACGGAAAACTAGGTCTTTATGCCAATAACAGACGGTTTCTGAACACGCATGACACTGCTAGGTATTGGTGTTCTTGGAACAAAAGTCTACCATATAAATCCAAATTCATTCAAAAAGAAATAATATAATTAAAATTATAAATTATTTATTTTACTGGGATAGTGTCATGTGCAGATTTATGACTTATTATTTGTAAGTCTTGGTAGTGAATTGCGTTGGTTAGACGTTATTAAAACCTGACATCTGCCATGAATCAGTTATTAGTAAACTTTTAAATTGTTCAATTTTAAATCGGCATAATTTTTAAACTTTTTAAATTTAGCTAAAAAATATGGATATAAATATATATACTCGCAATTGTATTTCTATTTAAATATATATTCAAATATATTGTACTACTAAGTGGCAACAAATAAGCTTCAGTCGTTTGTATAATTTACATGATTTTTCTTTATTAAATATTTTAAATTGAAAAAACCAATATTTACAATTCATTTAATTTTTTTAAAAATAAATAATTCAATTACAAAACCAAATTAGAAAAAGTTGATCGTAAGACCCGTGAAGAATTTTATTGGCGTTCGATTGCATCATGTTTCATCCAAATCCGTTAGAAAATGAAGGCCTGAAAGACTTTTTAAAGTAGATAAAAACTAACTATTTACATTTCAAATGAAATTAGCAAAAGTGGATCGCAATATCTATGGAGAATTTTCTCGGCATTCGATTGTATCATATTTCATCTTAATCCGTTAAAACCTAAAAGCGTGAGCAATCTTTTATCTATATATATAATCTGCTTATCCCGTGTGTGCGTCTGTCATTCCGTCACGGAAATAACCTAACTCAGAGTTTATTTTTATTGTTTCATAAGCTCAAAAAGGGTGCATGAGAATCGTTTGACACCATATTGGCTGTCCCCGCATGTAATATGTGGTTATACTTTGGTTTTAATTTTGGATATTTTCAAATTGCTAAATATTTCAATTTCTGCTGTGAAAATTATTAAAAATACATGAAACCAATAAAAAGGAACCCAGAGAATAGTATCTCATTATTTTTAGTATCCTACAAGTTGGATTTAATTTTTTTTCTAAATTTTAAAATCTTTTTATCTATATATATAATCTGCTTATCCCGTGTGTGCGTCTGTCATTCCGTCACGGAAATAACCTAACTCAGAGTTTATTTTTATTGTTTCATAAGCTCAAAAGGGTGCCTGAGAATCGTTTGACACCATATTGGCTGTCCCTGCATGTAATATGTGGTTGTATTTTTGTTTTTAAAACAAACGAACAATGAACGTTCAAAAAATTTAAAAAATCAGTTACGACATTATACTGTTGCTATGGCACCTTTCGTGTAGCAGGTACCAAATAACAGTCAGTTCTGCATGTGTGAGACATAAATTAGCAAGCAACTTTCATACCTGTGTATTATGGTTCAAAAACCCAATACTAATTGGGTAATTAAATAAAAAGGTTTTGTATATTAAAAGATAATGTATTGGCTGTCCCTGCATGCTATGTGCCGTTGTATCTTTGTTTTTTTAAATGAAACTTAAAAACCAGTTACAACCAAACCCCTAATATTTAATATTAGTTCATCAATGTAAGTATTGCAAAAATGATCTAGAATCCCGATGTGTCAGAATCGGGCCACAAAGCTAGTACTAGATAAAAACGTAAATGAGCTTTAAAATAATTCATATAGAATTGAGTGTTATCTGGAATGCCCGACTATCAGAATCGGGATTTATGGACAGTAAACATAAAAGCCAATAAATTAAATATTTATTATAGCGAAATGCACATTTATGTTTTAAATGCCTTTTGCAAACATATTCCTAACCAATAGTTTCATATATCAATATTAATTTTTGTACAAGCTAGAACTTGTTAAGCATAATTTTTATTTTTGCTACTCTTTTTCTTCCCAGTCTGTTTTTAGAGAAGGGAACCCAAACAATAATTTATTGTTTAGAAACTCTTTTTAAAAGCAGAAACAGCGAGAGAAAGAAAAATAATTTTTAAAAGTTAATTAAAATTTAAATTAAAATGCCAGTTTGTAGCAAGTTTTTAGACTGTGTCTCTTGCGTAGCTGCTAAGTGCTACTTAGTAGTAAAAAATGGAACGGGCTATTGTATGGAAGAGCTTCCAAAAGACGTTAAGTGGGACAAGATTTTGGAACCGGAAACTTCTATGCCTTGTGTGCAAGTTCCGGTTGGAGCTTGGAAAGGAAGTGTTGCAACCACTTCCTCCTCCACTGATGGGACTTTCTGGTTGGAAAGTACTGTTCCACCAGACTCGAGAGCAGTTGATGCAGGTTTTTTCAATTCTTTGCCGTGGTGGGCGTATGTAGGAATTACAGGTAAGTTTAAAAATTCATTTTAAAATTAATAATAAGTTAAATTATTTGCTAAAATAATTAATTTTATTTTTAGGGGGGATCGTGGCTTCTGTGTACATAATTCTTCGTGTGACCCGTCGCTGGTGGGAAAGACCCAGTTGGGAAAGGGTGCAAGCCAACGCTGCTCTTGGAGTTCTCCGTGTAGCCCGCTGGATTGCGCGTGCAATTGTTCCGGAGCGCGAAGAAGCTGGTTCTGGGTGAGGCGGTGGTACTGCAAATGGTGGTACAACAACAACAACAACTGCTTCTTCAGCATCAGAGACGCTTAACGGTATTTCTGTTGTTTCTCCGCCATTTCAGCCTGAACTCTCAGGTTCACTTGAATCTGAAAGTACTTTTCTGACAGTTTCAACTGCCGATGGAAACGGAGAAGAAATGAAGAAAGAACCAACACCCTCTCCCTTGCAGGAGAATATGGTTTCTCCCACTGGAAGAAACGAAGACGGAGCTCACCCCTCCATTGCAACTACTTTAGCTGCCGTGGAAAGGGAACCATTTTCCACTGCCAAAACAACTTATTTTAGCCCAGAGGCTTCTGCATCCGCAGGAAAATGGAAGAAAACACCGACACCTTCTCGCTGTGTGAAGATGGAGTCATCCTCTCAATCTACAACTTACTTGGATATTCCAGTGAAGAAAGAAGTTGAAACACCAACTTCATTTCGTCCAGCTCGGACATCAACACCAAACCAAGAGTTGGAATATGAAAGAGATGGGAGTGATAATGAAGTTGATATAATGGTGAGAGCTTCGTATGGAGTGGATAAGGAGGAAGGAGGTGGGAGTGGGGATCCTCACCCAAGTGTAGATGGAGAAGTGTCTGAAGATTATTTTGGAGAAGGCCGTAGAGGAAGAGAGCGGAATCCGCCGGTTCGGTTTGGATACGATTACAAATTTAATTATAAAAAGGCATAAGAAAATATGCGCTGATGAAGTTATGGGAAATATTTTTAAAATATTTTCATGTTTTTGTAAGACTTTTTAAAGTTTTGTTAAAATTTTTGTATTGAAATATGATGGTGACACAGTGAAATAATAAAATGTTAGAATTTAATTGATTGTAATGAATCATATAATATGTACTATGCTTATCATTTGCTTATCATTGTTTAACTTTCTCCGATGCCAAGTGATCTCCAATATACTACTCCTGACCAATTAATTTCAGTGCTATCCATACATTGCTTGTAAAACTCGCTACGTTCAAGAGTTCTTTTTCTATGATTGGGATCTAAATTTTTACCTTTTACTGCCGCTATTGCAGCTCGTTTAAAACAAAGACCATCATTCCCAGGTGGACTTACTAAAGATCTAGACTTCTTTTAAAGTATTGGAGGTAGAGTCTGCTTTCCTCCTCCAATCAAACTATCAGTCTTCAAAAACATTACACGAAATTTTACAACCCTTTCTAATATATGACCACTGCCTAACTCTGTAAATTCATCAACTCTCTCATTGTAGTTCTCTCTTGCCAAGTTATAAACATGTTCTGGTCTGAATAGGTTCTCAACAAAAAAAATGAAGCTTTCCATAGGAATGAAGAAATGTTCAAGTTCAACGTTTGGGGTTTCATGAGAAAATTGTAACTCAATGTCAAATTGTATCTTAACTACCTTATCCTTAACTAACTTATCATTTACTAACTTGAAGAAAGAGTCCTTATAACTAAGAAAAAGTAAGTCCGGGTTCTTAATTACTACCTGACTTAAGTCTGCATCATATGAAAGATATGTTCCATTGAGTGTGCTTCTGGTAAGTTAAAGCTGGCGGGGAAAGTACTGATGGGATGCTGCTATGTCTGCAACGTGTTGTTGAACTTCAACTGAATGGTTGTCGTAGATGTGCCGCTGAAGCTGGAAAATTGTAGGGAAACGGGAATTACAAATGCTACACAGTCGTCTTCGTACATCGTTGTATGGAAGGAGTCCTGTAATTTAATCGTATATTATAATTATGCTATGCAAACACAATAAAACGCAAATGATAAAAAAATTATACCTGGGATATTGTTTCTGAAGGGTGTAGTTTGGTCTTCGGGTTGAGGTAGCCGAACGGGTAGTGATTCAACACGCGAGAACTCTGAATAATAAACGTATATTATGGTATATTGTATCGTATTGTATAAAGCTATAATGGTGTACCTTCTGTGCGCAATCTTTTATTGGGAGAGTCGTCATCGTGATTTTTTTGTTTCCCTGATCCCGTTGGTCGTTGCTCTTCCTCCATTTTGGAGTACTGATAGACTTGAGCATAAAGGGATGGTTGCTGGATAATATATGCTACGATACCAAACAGTGAATAACTAAAACTAGTGATAAAAGCTATTTGCTACACAACCGCAGGTGGAAACAAAAAATTCTCCAACATATATTTTGGAAAAGGAGAGAATAAACCTTCCGAGGAAAATTAAACTTCTAAAGAAAACATTGCGGCGGAAGTTAAATGGCTTTGTATAGGCAATCAAATACATTGTTTTAAATAGCTAATTGTAACAGTCGAAAAATCTGAGTGTAACACTGCGATTGGATACGTAAATCTGAGTGTAACACTGCGATTGCACACGTAAATCTGAGTGTAACACTGCGACCGCACATTTAAATCTAAGTGTAACATTGCGACCGCACATTTAAATCTGAGTGCTAACTATATGTTGAGCTGCAAAAATGTATGATTGTTATTTTTATATAATATCTACATTTTACTTACCTTTTTTAGTCAAATACAAATACAAATAATCCGATGACAATCTTCACACTGATGAACGGTCAGAGTAAATGCTAATAATCTTCTAATCTCGCAAGCGTTTCCTTTAGTATACCAATCAGCACATACTGGGTTAATTATGTCAGCAATATTATGTATTTTACGACATCCAAAGCAAAAGTGTCCAATGTATATGTGGCGTTGAAGCTCTTCAATTGTATCCACAACCTCGTCGCATACATAGCACGTAAACATGATTTTAAGACCAAACTATGAATTCATGCAACGGTACATCTTGGAGACAAAAACAGCAGGGTTTGTTGCATTGGTAGCATGGCAAGGCATGGGTGCTGCACGCAAATTAAAAACACAAACTTTCTTAACTTACAGCCGTCGTTTACTAAGCTTAAGCAGTCAGGGGTTTGAAACACTAGGCTTAGTATGTCGTTTATATTGTGTACGTTATTACATTCTTCACATAAGTAACCTTGAGCTAATTTAACACAGGTACTAATAATGTCTGAAACCATGTTGGACTACATTGTTATAAACTATAGTAATCTTTTGGTAGCCACAACTTCAAACAAAACTAGTAAATTGTATTTGGATAATGAACTATACTTCTCTTAAATTCGTTCGTTTTCAACCAAAGGGCTTTCACGCTAGTAACGTGCTGGAGCTGGACTTTATCAACTAGCGAACAGTACAATATTTTCTAAGATACTGAAAATACTTTTGTGTATTGTCACTTGACAGTCAACTTTATTTACTTTGCTGCAAGAAATGCGGGCTTCTAGCTAGTAGTTTTTACTTACAATCTTCTTAAACCTATCAAATAATTTACAATCTACCTCCCTATTATCTTCGCGTAAACTTAAAATAATAAACAAGTCGTCTATGTCACGTGTCTGCTTACAACAAGAACAAAAATGTGCCGTTTTCTTATGAATTTTAAATTTTGCTTTCTCTTTAAAACGTTTGGAGCCCAACTTGCACTTGTAGGTAGCCATAGTGGTCTACATGGTAAACTAACTCGTTGAATACACTCTTTGAAATTGGAATAGAAGCTTTGGAGAATATCTTTAAAAAGACTTTTCTCGTTCGGAACTTTAAAATGGAATGATAAAATTGTAGAGTTTACCTGCCGCTATTTATACGACGCCAGTCTGCATGATCGTTGGGATAAATGTTGTTGGGCTCCGTGTGAAATACTTTTGCATAAATTAACCGGGTGTTATCGTGAGAAAATAATATTTTTCTGGTTAGAATGTTTAAAACTAAGGGTAATATCCTGGGAAAAACAACATTTCCACTTTCTCGTAGAATACTGTGGGAAAATAAACCGAAAAACGATCCTCCATGCTTATAAAGCACATCAAGTACGTGCGTGAAATACATCATAATGAGTGAAAGAAGAGTCCCTTAAGGCTGTCACACTTTAATGTTAAAATTATTGCTGATTTCACCCCAGCAACAATAAATTAAACAGCATTCAAGTTTAAAATTAACTGTAAACTTTATTTGGCTATGAAAACAATTTTTAAAAGATTTTTTTGCGGTGACTTAAGAGAAACGCTTACAATTCCTAAAGGTTATCAACAAGGTTTCGTACAGAAAAATTTGCTACATTAACTCATATTTATAAATGTTTTTCTAGCTATGTTTTGCACACAAATGAGCCTCTAACATGTGGTCCGTAAAAAAGCGTTTTCCACAAAGCTGGCAGCGAAATGGTTTTTTGTCTCCAGTCACCACTGGAAACAAAGCCCCAGGAACTTGTCCAACTTGTTCCAATGTCAGCCTAATCGGCTTTCTTGTGGCGGCAACATATGGCGTAGCCCTAATACGTTGCTTAGAACGAGAGGGCCCAATTGGCTTTGCACTTGGCTCTTGAAGCTCCGGTACCATTTCTTCCACCTTGTTGGACAAGGCCATAGGTTGAGGCTGAGGGACATCCTCCTGACGCCGAAGTTCCAATCTAGCAACTGCCATAGCCACAGGTCCTCTTGGGTATCTTGCAATTCTTTCAACACCGGCACGATTTTCAAATTGAAGTGGTTGGATATCCACAGCTTGCTCTTCCAGTTGGTGATTCACTTCCACACCTAGCAGGCCTGCATTTTGGAACACTCTCCTTGCCATTCCTTTCTAAATACAATAATAATAATAATTAGTATAANAATACAATAATAATAATAATTAGTATAAATAAACTAATAGAATAATAAAATAATTAATTAACTCACCTTTTCAAATTTCACAAGTGCAAGATTAAAAAATAACTTCAATTTATTTTAAACAGTTTATAATTTCTACAATTATGACAAACCTTTGTAAAATCAATGATATTTTACAGATGATTGAGGACAAAGCTCACCAAAAAATGTATCAAGAAATACACTTACCATAAACGGGTTCCGGCTTAAAGCGTACGTTGGACAAAAGCGTACGGTGGATTAAAGCGTACGCGGCTAAAAGCGTACAGGGCTAAAAGCGAACACGGCTACAATCGTAGGCGGCTAAAAGCGTACGTGACCAAAAGCGCACGTGGATAAAAGCGCATGTGGATAATTGCGTACGTACAGAAAAAGCGCACGTAGAAAAATGCGTAGTACACATACTGTCAGAAAACTCGGGACAGTTTTTAGGGGTTTGTCTGCAGAAACAAGCCGGGCTTGTTTCTGGACTCAAACTCAGTACTTTGTTCTTCGGATTTGAGTTTGCCTCGTATTTGTTCCCAGTGTTTTACTCTTAAATTGATGGTGGCCTATGGGTGCTTGACACGATAGAGTGCCACGAGCCCAGCCGCAAGGAAGGTTTTTAGTTCATCCTTTTTTTTAAAGGTAAAAAGGCTAAATAATAAGCACAAGGTTTTCCATAGGAAAATAGCTTTAAGAATTTGTTGAAGGTGGCATCAGCGCCACAACCCGCTACATGTTTTTAGATGCTACACCTCGCGGTGGAGCATGCATCGGTGGCTGTTGAAAGCCACTTTTAGTTCTCTGTACTTTCACTTGATAGTTGGGCCTTGAAAGGCATGGACATGTTTGTCCTTTACCGTAAAGCTAGTTAAGTCATTAAAGTTAACTTACCAGGGAGATTCTCACCTAGGAGAATCATAGTTAGGGGCAACGTGGATAAACCGATAAAGAGCCATAGTTACAATTAAATGGATTAACATGTGCCGACATTAGGCAATTTTTTGAAACTTTTGAAAAAATAAGTGACTTCAAGTCACTTATAGTATCTTTATATATAAAATGCGGTTTCTACGGTCCTTTTGTCCGGAATAAATTATAAAGTATAAAATCAACGATATGGCAAATCAAAACAATAAAATGAATAATCAAATCCAATGAATAATAAAAGATTAAGCTTGTGGTGTTTTTAAAATTTGACGTTATGATAAAATAAATGGCAAGAGTAACACAATGATTGATTTGCAATTGCTCCTCTTTTAAATAGAGATTCCACTTTTTCCAAGAAATTTATATAGCCACTCTCCTTTCAGTACGGACTTCAGCTTCATCTCTTTTACATGGTGATTTCGTAGTTTCTTTTCTGTACTAAGACTGGGACTGAGAAACCATAGTGTCTCATTTCCTCTTTTAAATAAAGATTCCATAGTGTCTTATCTCCATTTTTGCATGTGGATTTCAGTCTCTCCCTTTCTCTTTTAAATAATAAATTGCATGCATTTTGTATCTTCTTTTAAATAGGAATTTGCTTGTTTTGTGTCTCATATTTTAAATACAGATTGCATAGTGTGTCATCTACTCTTTTAAACAGGGATTTGCAATGTCTCTTCTCCTCTCTTTATAGCAGGACTATAAATTGTCTGTATAGCTGTATATGACAATTTGGCATTTTCGAAATGCGCAAGACATTTTTCAGAAAAAGAATAACAATTTTGCCGTGATATTAAAAATGTCGGGCGTCTATATCCACGCAATCTTTTGCAGAATTGAAATGATTAATTTTGTATGATTGAAAATCATTTTGATTGAGTTATTTGATATAATAAAAATATTTGCATATTCAGTATTGATTATGCCGTGTATGATGCTAATAAACACTCGTGGTTAATTAAATCTAAATATGATTAAATATAGTTTAAATATATGGATAATTAAGGTTACATATAGTTAAATATGGCTAATTACGGTTATCAGGTGTTAATTGTAGACCCAATAAGGTCAATTATAGTTTAAATATTGCTAATTATGGTTAAAAAGTGTTAATTGTAGAGCTAATATGGTTAATTATAGTTAAGGAGTGTTAATTGTAGACCAAATATGGTTATTTATAGTTAAGAAGTGTTAATTGTAGACCAAATATGGTTAATTATAGTTAAGAAGTGTTAATTGTAGACCAAATATGGTTATTTATAGTTAAAAAGTGTTAATTGTAGACCAAATATGGTTAATTAAAGTTAAAAAGTGTTAATTGTAGTTTAAATATACGTAAATAGTGTTAAATGTAGTTCAAATGTACGTTAATTGTAGTAACATGTGTAGCTCAATAATGCATAAATAATGTTAAAAAATGGGTCTGATAAATACTTAATTGTACTTACTTTATTCTTTCATTCAAATAGCATAAAACACCACATAATCTTTAACTAATGGGTCATTTAAATAGTAATTACGCGTTTAAATAAGCACCCCATGCAATAAAAACACCTCGTAGTCATTGACAAAGGGGTTATCTAACGATCGTTAACTTAATTGGAGTGGGAGGGTGATAACCGTTAAGCGTTGATAAGCACAACCGGGCGCCTACAGGGAGGTAAGACTTCTACTAATATACATATTATAAATGTATTCATTGAAAATAATATTGTCCAAACTAATTTGTTTAAAAACCAATGTCCAAAAATCTGTACTCATCATACTTTTCGAACCATTCAAAACATTTATTAACTCTTTACCATATTGCCTAGGATTGAAAATTAAACGTATTTGCTCTAAAAATGAATTATATCAAAATGAAATTAATAAGTTGATGTTAAATTTTCAAAAAAAGAATATCCTATAAAACTTTTAAATACTTGTTACGATAAATTAGAAAATATCACTCGTAATTCGTTGCTGATTCCCAATAGCAAGTGGGTTAGAGAAAATTTAGGTTAATTTTACCCAAATCTCTACCATGTTGACAATTTGCTTAAAAAACCAGCCGACTAACCTTATCAGTATTACAAACAATAAATACATTTGTTACTGTATTTTTCCATATCATAACAATATTTGTAAAATGAAGAAGTTTCTTTATGCTTCCACTCTTAATTTACTCACTCAATGTACAGATAGTAGTGTAAGTAAATAATCTTGAGTTGAAAATTGTTTTTTGTAAAACAATAAATGTCAAGCATAGCATAATATACTATATTAAATAGAGGTTGCTGACGGTATAAGCCCAAACAAGTAAAACCATACATAGTAGCACTCATTTTATATCATTTTATAACATTTTATAATTTTTGATTGTATATTCTAAATTATTATTTATTAGTTAATTTAGAATAAAGAATAATAATAAACATTTCGAAACGCGTCGCTGAGGACAGCAAAGAAAACTTCATAAAATAGTTTCTAGTACATTTATTCACATTTCCACAAAGTGTCTGGTCGTATTGATTATATTCAAATACACAACATTTTGGAGACGAGTCTGTCTGAAGTAAAGTAAAAAATGGGCCAAGTTAAGTAAAATATAGATAAGGACAGTCCATAAAAGACGTCACCTAAAATTTAGTTATGACCTCCCGTTTTTTGTTTTGAGTTTTCTTAAGAAAGCCATTCGGAACTGAGTTCCAAATGACTTTGTGGGAGTGTCGGAAAACTCTGGATAGTTTTCAGAGTCTGTTTGCAGAAGCAAACAAAGTTTTGCTTCTGAACTCTAGCTCATTTACTTTGTTCTCGGAAAAACATTAGATTTTGTATTTCACAGAGTTTTGTGCTCGTGTTTGACACAGCAAGCCAATAAACATCTGACAACTCATTAGTTGTCTCGTGTTTGTGGCACGAGGACCTATGTAGTTTCCTCATCTTCAGGTAGGGTTTAGTTTTTCCTATGTGAAACTGTATAAAATTGGTTAGTGAGCTGCAAAAGCACGCTCTTTTTTGTTTAGGCTGGCAAAGTTTCATCTGCGCACTTTGATTGGCACTTACCAGGAGAATCCCGTTCAAAGAGGATCATAATTTTAGGGTATTTGGTAAAACCTACGAGTAGTAGCCCAATTAACTGGTAAAGTAATTAATTTAATTAGTAGTGTTTGTTTAGTAAGAAATAATTATCCGCTAGTCATTAGTTAAATGCTTGCTGTTTACAAAATAGTTTTGGGTCAGAATAAATTCACAATTAGAGTTTTTAAACCCAATTCCCTTTGTGTAACATTCATTTAATTATTTGGTTTTCGCCTTATCACCCGGCTTATCCCTTGTTGTAGGGTTGCCGAAAATCCCAAATATGATTACTACTCAGATTCGGATTCGAATTGCTAGTCATTTTAAGTAATCAGATTCGGACCCGTACTCATTTTTTCCCAAAGGATTCCGAATCCGAGTCCCAACTTTTTTAATGTTCTTTCAAAGAGGTGAAGTAAAGGTCACCAAAAGCAAGTCTCCAATTAAAAAATCAAACACCGTTTCTAAAGTATATTCAGGCGAGAAACTCGACTGTGCTATCCGTTTATGCCAACAACGACCGACAACGAAATTAAATTCATTTGTATATTTTCAATTTAAATTTTCTCAAAACGTGCCATTGTTGGTAAAAATGGTTTTTACCATTAAATTTTTCGCAAAAAACTG
>JAANSO010002159.1:0-14276 GCA_036507315.1 Lepidocyrtus fimetarius
TGGATCTGATATAAAATTATTAATCAAGTTAAAAGCTTTTCTAGAATGTCTGAACGAAATGTGTACTATTACAACTGCGGAACAACTGTTCATAAGAAGTGATAAACTTTTTGAACGAATGAAGTAGCGATCACTCGGCATTCCTTGGAAATCCTCAAAAATGGGTATTACATATTGTAGAAAATTGTTGAAGTGGATTTTATAAAACTAAATATTTGCTTTCATTCTAGTATAACTTTTTAAACTCAATTAAGCAGAAATTTGATAATAATAGGCAACTCAATTAACGCCTATAGTCCATTATCATTGGTAGCCCGGTTATTAACGCTGCAAAAGATAACGGTGAAAGCAATATGCATATCTGCTTCAAACTCTTTTATGTAAACTAAATACATTTTCAAGAATTTATTAAAAATTTATTAGAGAAGATGCAAATTTAGTCGTTATCACCTCAAAAGAACGTTGTAAGCAGCTTTTATCTAGCACTAACGAGAGTGTGAAATGGATAAAACTGGTGGTTAGGGCGTATTATATAATCTATTGAAAATTATTCCACTGGAAAGCTTCGTTTCAATTTAGACAATGAATATAAAATGAAAGACTATTATTAAAAATGTCCCTGCGGGCTACATGTAGAATACTATGTAAATTTTCAACCCAATAACTTTCTTTTTTTTCGGAACGGAGGTTTTCAAGATATTTCGAATTTATAAACTATCAGTACTTCCTTGCCAATTGAGTGTTTATGCTAACACAAGCTAGCATACATGTAGGCTTATCGTTTTTTGCATACACTGAAAATCGTAAAAGGGACAAAATCGCAAAAAGTTTTAAGCAGAAGCATTACATTTAAAATTCCTTTCACATTTCAATATCTCATGCATAATCGTAAAAATATAAGTTTGTTGAGGGGTTTTACTTTGAAGATAATACTTCCAAGAGCTCATTTCATGTACTCACTAGCGGCATAGGTATTTATCTGCAGAGATTCATTTTACTGCTGATTATTATTAGCTATAAAATATTCACATACCAAATAAAGCAAATTTTAAAAAGATTCGTATCGCATTTTATTTGCACATTCTTTGCATTCATTTCCTTATTTCCAGTCAATATTTAAAAAAGGAAACTTTTTCTGGCACAAAGTTGTGATTGCAATAAAAACACTAAAAAGGATTAGTTTTATTGCTTCAGAGACAAAGTAGGAAAGTTGAATTTGTAAACGGAATTTGTTAACATATGTCAGAGGAGTGTCGAGTATTCCATGCCATGCTGCATTCCAATAACTTTGCTTTTTCTATTTTAAAAGAAACTCCAATTCATGTTCCCTTCAAGGCTTTGGCGTCAAGATTTCTTTTTAGTGGTATCGAATAGATTTTCTACAAAGTCAGCAAATTCTTAACAGTCATAAAGGCAACGATACAAACGTGTATTGGATGAGATCAGTTAGTCCATTTTGAAAAGCATCAAAGAATTTTTTATTTGATTCTCACATGCCAAAAAGAGATTACTGATATGGCTTATTTCTGGGTCAGGCTTTACAATAGAAAAAAGTCAGAAATTACTTGAGGATTCTGGTCGTTCCCACCAACAGTAATAACACCCCAGGACACTTCAACTATATTATAGTTTTACATTTACCATTATATCATAAATATTTCATAGCACTCCCCTTTTCACACAGTTTTTGTAATGGTGGAAGGAAGGGAAAAGTGGGCAGAAAGTGGAAATCACATTGCACCAGAGTTTTTAGGGAAGGATATGTATATGTACAAAGGGACAAAAACGGTAAAGTGAGATCAGCAGGAAGCCGTCCAGCGGTGGTAACACCGTCACCGTCCAGAGATTAATTTTTGACAGAAGGAAAGCCAGTCCACTTTGCTTTCCTTTATGAAAATAAACTTTTACTCCTGCTCTTTCCTTTTCTCTGTCACACAATACATGCCTCACTGACTTTGTTTCACTAATTTTACCTTTCACAAACGACGGAATAGTAGTAAATTTAGGTTTTACTTCTCTCTTAAAACGGAAGCAATCTCAAGTCAGCATTGGAGAAATCATGTTTGCAGAGAAAAGTGCTGATGATGCTGGTGGTGGCATGCAAAATGCAATGATTCTACAATAAATGGTGTGGCGTGATTTGCGCTAGAATAAACTTTTGTCACTGCTGTTTCGTATGCTGTGCTGGTGCCTTATGACCCGGCATGTGAGAGAAGCAAATCTCGAGGCTTTAATTTCTCCAATCTCTCTTTCATATCTCATATTTACCAGCAGCCTCCCCAAAAAACTTTTCTGTTTTATAAGGACGAACAGACTAGGCCGACCCCAATTTCCTATTTTATTGTGTTAACATTAATTAATAAAGTTTCCCGTTCTCTTTTCTTCTTTTGTACTTGAAAATCAAACAGCAAATGTAAGGGCACCCATGCAAATATGACACGAACTGAATAAATCTACAAAAAAAGCCCAGTGCAATGCTAGCATATATCCTATTTTGCTAAATTTTGACCATTTTACTTCAAATTGAAATATTCCCAATGAGAATGAAACATTCGTGTACTATACACTTGGTGTTGGCAACCGATATTAATTTGTGTTTACGGATATTTCACAAAATCGCATATTCCTCATTGATACCCGTCAAAGTAATTCTTTAGAGAGACATTTTGTTTAGAAAGTAAAAGTTCAAATGGGAATTCAGGTTTTATAATTAAGTGCTTATCAACATGAAACTCATGTATTAGTTTAAAGTGGAACGAGTGAGAAAGAATAACGTTTTATTTTTTAGTTTTTCATTCAACCAAATCAAGTCATGTACTACATGAATTCCCTCCCACTTTCTTTGTCTTACAATTCATTTTGATAAGGTGTAGTCCATCTTCATCCACCTCATTCCGCTCATGATGAGCTTTTCTGTGCTACAGAAGGGAAAAAAGAAAAGCCCATTACTTTTTTCATGTTAACTCATCGTTTACGCTCTCCTATTATCTCATTTCATACTTCTCTCTACGAAAATCCTTTAGTTTTGCTGCAAAAAACAAGAAATACTGAAGGTTCACCATACTTTCTTCAATCTTCTCATTTAAGTTTATTCTTAATAGGCATAAGTCAGGAATGAAGCTTATTTCAGAATCTTTACACATAGCTGACCATATACCGTATCATACAATTTCAAGTATAAAAGAGTATCATATTATTAAAGGTTGGGGTTAAATAAAAAGAGAAAATTGCTTTGTGATATACCACTAGAAAAACATACGTTAAGAAATTCTTCCACTTATTTCATTCCTTCCGGTCCAGTTCAACAAACGGCTAATCAAGATAAATGTATTTTTCCCAGGGTTTTTAAGGGATCTGCTAAAATAATGAAAAAACGAGATGACCGAAGATTTTTGTGTGTAAAGCTGCAGTAATTGAACTCACATTTCTTTTCAGTAGAGAACTAGTGAAATAAAACTGACTATAGAACAATTACGTAACTGAACTCAAACTCAAATGAATGGGTTCGGATAAGAATTTTTAAAACATCTTTTAATTACTTTTATTATTTAATTGCTTTGCTCTTCGGAAAATTGGGTGGTCCTTAAAAGGACCGTTGGGTTTATGCGTTGCTCTGTTATTTAATGTTTCCGTTGAGGCAAGGGACCGGGTCGTTGTTGATGCTGTCAGTTCCTGTTGGATGATATCGTGTATTTGGTGACTGCTTTTGTTCCTTCTCCCACTGCATGGTGAGCCAAGACTTTGGGAAGCGTCAACTTGGTCGCACTCTGGAACTCCCGAGAACTCATTGTGTGCCTGTCGTTGATTCTTGCCAACTTGCTGGCTTCAGCAACGATCTCATCAAAAAGGTCACAAACCATGGAGTTCAAGCAAGCCATCGTCTTCGTCGATATTCCAAGCTCAGGATGGACAGCTTTTAGCACTCTGTAAATGTATGTGGAGTAGGTCTGCTTCCTTTTGTACCTTCGGATCCTCCTCCTCCTACGGCGTCTTCTTCTCCTCCTTGGCGGCATCTTTTCACCCTGCTACAGACTTGGAGATTTCACTACCTTTTCCGCTTTTGAAATCAAAACTTTAGTCCTTTCAGACAAAATCAAACTTTCAAATTAAAATCTTACTGAACTGAACTGTTTGAAGGTACACGCGCAAATGAACATTCTTAAAATTCTGCAGCTCTATTTATACTCGGAGACTGAGTTGAGTTGACTAACTTTAACGACTAATAAAAACAGAGTTTCCATAACAAATGATAAGAAACGCTCGGAAGATAAGTAATTTCCAGGTTGTTTACGCTTGGAAACGGTCGAGGTCGACTCAGCGGGCGAGTATAAATAGAGCTGAAAATTTTAAATTTCGCTCATTGTGCGTTTGATTGTTGTTGAAGAAACATCTCTGCTACTTTTTACTTATCTATATTACAGTGAGAATTTTTAATTGCCAAAGTTTAAATAACGAAGTGAAGTCATTAGTTCCGGTTTTTGTTAGAAATTACAAGTGAAATGGGACCTAAGAGGAAACGCGACCAGGGGAAAGCAAAACCTCAACCTGCAAAGAAGGTGACTGGACACGCTGCCAAGGAGCAGATCAAGAGATGTGGCTGCCCTCCTGATACCGCTGCTGGAGCTGGCTCCGGTGCTGCAGGAGCAAAGGCAAGGAAGGGAAGGAGGAAAGAAACTTACTGCAGCTACATTCACCGAGTATTGAAGCAGGTTCATGGCGATGTTGGGATCTCCGGTAAAGCCATGAACGTCATGAACTACCCTCCTGATACCGCTGCTGGAGCTGGCTCCGGTGCTGCAGGAGCAAAGGCAAGGAAGGGAAGGAGGAAAGAAACTTACTGCAGCTACATTCACCGAGTACTGAAGCAGGTTCATGGCGATGTTGGGATCTCCAGTAAAGCCATGAAAGTGATGAACTCCATGGTTATTGACATGTTCCAGCAGATTGCCTTGGAAGCTGAGAAGCTAACAAAGATGAACCGGACCCAAACTATTTCTTCTCGGGAAATGGACACTGCGGTCAAGCTCATCTTCCCCGGAGAATTAGCTAAGCACGCTATTGCTGAAGGAACAAAAGCAGTAGCCAAATACAACTCTGGAGCTTAAGAAAATTATACAAAAGGATTAAACGGCTACTATTATTGTGTTACGGACCTCTGATTTTAAAACCAACGGCCATTTTAATTATATATTATAAATATTATATACTCTATATTACGAAGTGCAAAAATCTCATTTTTACCAATAAAAACTTTAGTACTAATATGCAATGTAATGTCTTGACTTGTATGATCACTTATCCATCAGCATTTAAATTAAAGTAAGTAGTAAGTAGTCAAAAGTCAATGCTCCAAAATTCGAAAGCATGCATGCAATTTAATAGTAGATGTCCTAGAGTAAGTGCGGTATGAAATGTTATTTGATTAACTAATTAAGTATAAGTCAAGTGATTTGGGGAATGCCGACGGTTGGCAAAACAAAACAAAAGAATAAGCTTTTATTATAATTCAGTTTTATAGGGTTTTATATTGGAATTCACACCATTCATTATTCATACAGGCAATTACAAATAATTTCATTGATTTAAATCAGTCAAATTGTCGATTGAAGTGCCCTCCCTTGTCAGTCTCTCTCATCCCCTCCTACTTTGCGCGAACATTTCACCAATCATTTTCCATTTCCCAGAAGCAGTAGCTTTCTAAATGAAATATAAATTTTGTTAAAAATTTGAGATTTTTCAATTAGTACTAAAATACTTACAGGAGGCCCTTGAAGTAGCAGAATTAATACCGCCAATTTGATTATTTTATTGATAAGCATGATAACCCTTTGGTTTACACAGGCTAGAGATTACGTTTTGCAAATTTAAAGTTTTCTGATTTTGACAAATATGCTGATGTGATTGATCTTGATTCTGTCTGAGTTATGTTTATGATTAATAATTTTTTGCTGAATACAATAGGAAATAACAAATTAATACCTAACTTTAAAGTTTACGGATAAATTTTTTGTTTTATATGTGCATTTTGGGGTTTTATGATTAAAGGGCCATATGCCGCGATTAAAATACTTTTCATGAAATCAATAACAGCAATTTCAATTATGCTATAGCTTTTAATTAATCATTACATGTCTGTAGTCTGTACTGCAATAAAATTATTATTGAGATGAATAAATACGCTTGGATAAATCTTACTACAAAACAACAACAATATAATAATTGTAGTACTTTTCTTACTACGGAATTTCTAGTAAAATATAATTGTAAATAATATAGCAAAATAGTGTTGTGTACAAATTCCAATACTAACAGTCATCATATCATCGTGTACCGAATCATCTCAATTTTTATGTAAAGTTTTATTCAATTTTTATTCAATTTCAAAGCGGCTTTTGTTATTGGAAACAATAACTTTGATAGTATGTCTGCAATAAAGATTTTAGTGTTTTCTTCAACTATTATTGGTACATTTTTCCTGAGAGCATTGGCTGAGTGGGGTGAAAAGAAATAATTTGAGAAGAATGACAGAAATTGAGAAATACATTGCGATTCTGAGAAATAGAGTTTTATAATGCCATTGTATGAAAACTAGTATGTAATGCTGTTTGCAATTTTTAACTTGCTTTTATATTCGCTGGATTTATTTAGCTGCACTAATTTAAAAATGGGTGAAAATTTAGAGCTGGTAGCAAATGGTAGCAAGAACGATTTGGGTGACAACCGGAAAAAGGAAAATCATTCAATCGTCTACAGATTATTAACCGTCTGTAAGAACTTTATACTTTATTATTGTAATAAGATTTGACATCCATTTTAACCGTCCAATATTTTTCTCAAGGGAAAAGGACGTTTGTAGGATTATTCTACTGGTTTTGGGAAGTAGAGAGTAGTTACCTAACAAAGTTTCGGCACTGGGCGTTATTATTCCGATGCAGAGTAAATCTCAGACTGTCAATTTGGAGAGGGCGATTTTGTTTTTTCTGGTGGACTTTCAAGATTATTTGCTCAGCTATAAGATACAACAATCGAAAGACGTATTATCAACTTTCGGCTAACTTACAGATTGTAGTATAGTAAACCGTTTGCTAATTTAGTACACTCCTCATTTAAAATGGGGTCTCATTATTGTTTATATTAAACCTGCGAAAAGTATACTAATGAAACTGGTTCAGTTACGATAATTTAATATTTCACCATTCACGCATAATCAAAGAAAATCGTAAGACACCGGTAGATACTCCCCTAAGAAACCGAAGCAGAGTAATTTTCCTTATCCGATATGTTCCCTGGTAATGAATCATGAATGGTTTGCAAGATTTCCGAAATTTTTTCATAACTTTCATGTCGTGACTACGTGACTTTGAACTTTTACTTCGGCAAAGCCAAAGCAACTTCCAAGATTCTAATGTTTTAAGGCCACATGAATGAAGTTGCCCTCCAAGATATAAAAAAAACTATCCAGCTTGATCCAACAATTAAAGTTGCAACTGTAATTATCGCAGTGATAGATACGTCTTCCGAGTTCCAATTATGTAATAAAAAGCAAATGGACACTATCAACATCTTTCTAATTAAACCGTCCAACGGAACGAGTAAAAAACCAATGCATGAAGTCACTTATTCCTGTGCTAGGAACGCACTCGTGTACATAATTCTTAAAGTGTTTGGAGTACTCCTTAGAATATTGCTAGATTTATAAGATTTCTTTCCAAGTATGAGCTGGGTTGTAATAAAAGGAATGAAATATAAACCGTACAATACAAACAAAATCAGAAGAAATGAAATGTAACTTTGTCCGACAATATTCATGTAAGTAGAAAGTAAATTAAGTAAAACCACCATCGCAACTTTCCAAGGGATTTTGACAAATGAATAACAACCTTCGTCACAGTTGACAATAATAGAATGATAAAGTGCAGGAAAGTCTGGCCGGACAATGCTAATCACTGTTGAAAGGAGTGCGGCCACCCAGACCCAGAAGATAACGTATGCTGAAATACAATCCTTCAAGAGAGTGATTTTACTTGTGTTGGGGTCATGATGTGGCATAAATTTAAACTGTTTAGAAAGATCATAATTAACTTATAAGATTTTTTTTCTAGGATTCATAATTGGGTTGTCTTACCATTTACAAATCTTGTGTACATCAAAAGTGAGTTAATTGCAAAAAGTGTATTTTCTTGAGTTTGGTCCCGCAGCATGAGAAGTCTTGTTTGGCTATTTAGGAATGTTAGTGTTGATGATACCAAACTATAGTTAAACTTTAATCCATCCGTTTGAAAATATTTAAATCTAATGCATTGTCCAATAGAAAATAGGCAAAACGTTGTAAGCAGGATATAATTTAGTACTAAGAGATTTTTTGAGCGCTTGGAAGTTGATCTTATCAGTAATCTTTTATTCCTATTCCATTCAAATGGTTGAATGCCATACCGATTTGTCAAAGGGATGAACCAATTTAGAAAACTGTATGCTCTATCGCTCAACATTATGCAGGAGTTTAAAAAGGAACTTTCAAGAGGAATAATCTTCTTGATTTATATAAATGGAAATGAAATGGAGAAATGAATTCGTACCTCATAAACCTGGGGCATGAATTTACCTACTAGAAAAAGTATATAAGCTATACGAACGACTTATTTTGTTATATTCACAAAATTTCCAACTTTGTAATTCGTGACATTATTTGGAAAACCTTGATTTTTACAAATTTATGTTATTATTTAAAATTGTCGATTTCCCTTCTCCTTCTACCATTTGCGTCAGAATACATAAAAATTATTTATTTATCGATTGTCAAAATATTTTTAGTTTGATGCTATAAACATATATCAATATGCTAAAAAGTCTTGATTTATAATCTAAAATCAATACTAGCATGAATAGAATTGTATTATGATACCCCATTTGTATGAATATTTTAAGCAAGAATTATTTTCAATTTTACAAGCGACTTTACAAATACTTGATTAACGATCATTTATAATTAATAGCATTCGAAACACCCCAACTGAAAAAATTGTTGATTTCCCTTCTCCTTCTACCATTTGCGTCAGAATACATAAAAATTATTTATTTATCGATTGTCAAAATATTTTTAGTTTGATGCTATAAACATATATCAATATGCTAGAAAATCTAGATTTATAATCTAAAATCAATAGCATTAGAATTGTATTATGATACCACCTTTGTATGAATATTTTAAGCAAGAATTATTTTCAATTTTACAAGCGACTTTACAAATACTTGATTAACGATCATTTATAATTAATAGCATTCGAAACACCCCAACTGACACCCCTTTAATGAATTTCAAAAGTGAAAGTCTTTTCATTTGATAAGCTCCACCAAAATGAATTCGTATTGGTTGACAAGCTCGTCGAAATTTTTTCATCAACTTTCTTTGATAGCGTGGCCAAATGCTATCTAGATACTTCCAAGACTTTAAGGTCTTCCTTCCATGGAAATCAATGAGCCCTCCAAAAACCAAAATCGTACACCAGAATAAAAACGCTATAATTGTTGTAAACCCTACGAGAACTGTCGTACTTAGATTACCCCTTTTTAAACTGTTGATGACTGTACATATTGCAATTATCATAAACTTCCGTATTAAAGCGTCCATTGGAAAAATGTAGTACTGCAGACACTGGAGAAACCTTTCTTGTAGGACGAAGCAGCTTCTGTAGGCATGCATAAGGGTTAAAGGTTTTGATCGGAGGGAATGGACAGACTTGTATGTTTTACGGCCAAGGCAGAGCTCTCGTGCAACAAAAAATGGAAAGTAGCTGGCGTAAATGAAATACATGAAAAATGTAAAGTAAATTGAACAATTATAAATAATGTTTACATATTGGAAATGAAGAAAAAACAGAACTTTGTACTTAAAAGGCAATTCATCTTTAAATATTGAGGGTATAAGAACTGGTGCTTTTGGAACAATTAGATAATTTATATCGGAAATTATTATGCTTAAAATTAAATAAAATGCGGGAAAAATTAATAAGGTTTCGATGAAAAGAGAAAGTTTAGATTTTTCTGGATCATGCTGAGGTAGGTATTTCCCTGTGAATAAGTAATAATAGCAATTAGTAAATATTATATTTTTATATGCTTTTGATGTTTTTAGTAAAACTTACGGTGAATGTATCGTAAGAAGATTAGAATTCCATTTACTGAAGAAATCACTTCATTCTTCAATAGTATAAAAATTAGCCAAATTCCTACCACCAGAGAACTTAATAAAACGAAAACCAAAGCCATATTGAATTTGTCTTGGTTTACTTCATAGACCCAGTATCGGATGCATTGTGTCATAAGAAACAGGATCCAGTGAGTAACTACGCCAAAATTAAAGTAGAATCTGTACAAATAAGATTTTTTGGTTTGCCTGACTAACAAATTGTTTCGATTGTCCCATGTGAATGGGAATATGCCCATGCAACACGCTAAAGGGATGATTCGGTTTAAAAAATTGTAAGTTCGCTGACTGAGCATTGTTAGGAAAATTTTATGGAAATCTATTAAGTTAGAGGTAATTCAAGCCGTTGTAGCTTTAGATCTGGCAGTATTCTAAACGTTGAGAATAATATCTAGAAATACGGATGTGCGTTAGTTTGGAAGTAAATTGGTTTTCTTTCAAGAGCAAATTGTTAAACTGAAGTATGTAACTACTACTGCGGACAAAGTATTAAGAAAAATAATTTTCCTTCAATTACTACAAATGTTGTAAATTGAAAATGGTAAATACATGCTGTTGGATAAACTATCTGTGCTGTAACTCTTACCTCTACTATTAATTTAATATCCGCTATCCAACAATCAAAATTTTATTACAAATTCTGTATAAGCAAGCATACGTAAGCATACCGGAAAATATTTGCAATGGCTCGCCTAGTAAATTTAATACGATTAAGTCTGACTATATTTAACGAAATTTTTAAAAATTTCGTAGCATTGTATTTAATTTGTATTTCAACTTTGTCTATCAAGGAAATATCGACTGAAAATTGTTAAATGCTTATACAACTACATGATTACACCAATTTTTTATGAATCAATAGCAATTTATTATTAATCGTTTTAATCTGTATCATCGCATGTAGCCCCAACTTTGAACTTTGCAATAATAGATATTAGTTATCAATTTTTGCATTCATCAATCCATTGTAAATTATTTTCGAAATCAGGAAAGATGCATTAAATAAACTTAAAATGAGATGCAAACTTGGGTTTGTCAATTAAGATGAATTTTCTTTCTGAAATTTGATACAATAATCTATACAACAAAGCCTACTAGTAATATGTATCTAGTGTGGCATAATATGCCGTAATGTCTATTTCTGGTACACAGTATTGGTAGTGCATTTTGATTTGATCTGTTGAGGTTTATTTTCATGAACTTTTCATCATCACATACAACTATAGCCAAATCTTGGTTTTACCCCTTTGTATTCTGTACAATATGGCTAGGATTTCACATCAGTTTCTGTTATGCTTACTCAGGTAAATTGAAAACATGTGATGTTGAATTTCTTGATTGGAAAATGAAGAGCTACTTGACATTTGATATTGCAGTTTAGCTGCAAACTTTTGCAGAATTTACCTAAGAATGCATATGATAGAACTAATGTAGTTGTTCATTTGGCTAGTTTGGACATCGATAGCCTTAGGTCAGCACTGTTTATATAAACAGCAGTCAAAAAAGATAATCTTAAAATCAAGTTGCGAGTTTACGCTAGAACAAATAAAAATAGTCACGCAAACTTTTATACCTTACCTAGTTGTACCAATTGTATAACAAGTTTCACTTTGACTGATTTTGGCTAGACTTTCTTGCATGAATAAAATTAAAAGTGATGATAAGAATGACTTCATCATTAAATATAATACAAACTCGTATGACAAGGTGAAAACAGTTTTTGCACGCAATGTTACAAGCTTAAAGGAAAGTTTTTCAATTGGCGAACTTTTACCATGAGAGGAACCTTAATATTCGATCATTTAAATGACATTGTTTATTTGAACTGTTGTTCAAAATTTGTTTCCCACGTGGAAAAGTTGGCAGCTGCCCAAAGGGCTAGTTGCAAGTGAACATTCCACTCCTCATGGGGTAAAAACAATAAATTATTATTTCCCAATAGATTTTAAAATTTTGTCTAATCATGGTTTAAAACTTGCAGAGAGGGAGACAGCAAATTGATCCAAATATTTTGGTTCAGTTGTTTTCCCCGCTGGTCACATCCCAACGGTTTATGAGGGAACAGTTTGGAAATCCTTATAATTCGGTTCAATGCGATGATGGAACGAATATTGTTTTCCAAGAATTTATGGGATTTCTTTGTATGCGGATTGGAAATGAAGAAATTAGCTTATCTTAGGCGAGCTCTTGGTGTCTCTATAACTTTTCTTTCGTACCTTTGTGGTCCCGATGTGTCTTTGTAAGGTTTAATAATGATTTATACAGGTTTTATTTTAATTTCAAACCAAATTACTATATTTGTATTTTATATTGATTTGTTTCAGATTAAAATATTCGCCTGAGCATGCGGAGCTTTTAGATAATATGCTTACAACATGGAGCAAACTGTATACTTCCGATCAATCTTTTATGATTGAAGCTTTAGAGCAAATACAAGTCAATCCTCAAGTTAATGCAGCTTTGATTAAATCCATGAAAGATTTTAGTACAAAACTACAAAATCAGTTGAACAGTTTAAGTGTACATGCGTTAATATTTGTCGATACGAAATTACTATCATGGTATTCTTGTCGAGGAGCAATTCAATTAGGTTCCATAGATCTTTTGTTTCTAACACTTTTGTGCCAAATGATTGGAGGTGTTAGGGGCACCAGGAAGACATGTGGTACTTGATGAGGCAAACGATGTAAGAACTTCGGAGTCGGAAACTTCAATTGGCACAAGTTCTGCTGATGAGCACTCCGTTGATGATGATAATTATGAAGAAATTAGTCCAGGTATTACTGCACATTTGAAAATAATTTTTTGTTTTGAACTTGCTTAAATGTAGTTTTTAAATACAGGCGATGGCGCTTCCTTTTTGATATTATTGAAGTCGCTGGAACTTAATGCGTATGTTCCTCAAATAGTTCATGTTGCAGTGGTGCAGCATGGAATCTATGCGGTATTTGTTTGCGAGGTTAGTGGAAACGCTTAAATTTTAATAAGGGTTTAAAAAATCATATTCCTTAATTATTAACTTTATTTTATATTTAGCCTTCAACAAGTGCCACTACAACAGCACTTTCCTCTGCCTTGCAAGCCTGTGTAGAGTTTCATGGAAAATATAGGGATCCGGCCACTGATAAACCTCTGTATGACCAAATCGAAGTATTAACAAAGAAAATCATGGACCTTTTGAAAAGGCAAAAGAATCTCCAAATCCGGACTGAAGTATCCAATAGATGGGATAGGTTTAAAAACGGGTTCCAACAATTTCTCAAAACCAAGGAACAACTATCTGTTCAGGCATCCCCTCTAGTCGACATTTACAGAGAGGCATTTCGTATATACTATACTTGGGGAAGTGACAAAGCCAAATTATGCCAAGTTTGGGATTCAATGAAGTTGGATGGGTTTTGGAATGCTTTTGCTTCCAGTATTAATTTGGATGTTAGAAGTAACAATTTAGTAAAGTATTTAGAAGATTTCCCGGGCTTGGTACATTTTATTTATGTAGATAGAAATAAACATGTTGTCACTACGCCATCGTTTGATTATCGACGTGATGACTCAATTCGGTTAACAAAGACCAAGGTAAGATTAATGTAATTGAAATTACATAATTTTGAAATATTAACGCTAACTACTTTCGTTATATAAATGTTTTATTTTATTTTAGATTTGGGGAATGGTAAAATTTGCAAGAGAGCACATGCAGCAGGGTCACTTTTCACTTATGTGGAAAGACACGGCTTTTAATTATGCGTATTTTCTTTGGTTTGAGGATATGACGGTGAGTTCTTTTCTTTTTTATCAATGATTTGCTCCTGGTAATGATTTTTTATAAATAAATTTGGTCTATTTTAGGGTACTCCTATTAGAGGGAAGCAACTGGCGATGCCGTGGGAAAATTACCCAATGCCTGGAATTTTATGTGGAGACTTTTACAAGTAATTTTTAATGTGACATTTTATTTACGTTCGCATGTATTAAATTCAATCAATCATAAGTTCATACGGAATTTTCTGTATTTAGGAGAGTTGTAATGGACTGCTTCCCAGGAACATCGACTTCCAAAATTCGTTGCGTA